>SNQJ01S0069308.1:80841-94004 GCA_010110895.2 Picea sitchensis
AGAGAGATATTTCATGTTATCAGGAATGCGTGTGTGTTCTTGTTCCTAATAATATGTGTGTGCTTTAGGAATGCGCACGCATTCCTAAAGCGTGATCACATTATTTTTATTTCAATTTTTTTTAGGAACACACACACGTTCTTGTACATGTGTTATTGAGAATGCACACANAGGGGGAAAGAGAGATATTTCATGTTGTCAGGAACGCGTGTGTGTTCTTGTTCCTAATAATATGTGTGTGCTTTAGGAATGCGCACGCATTCCTAAAGCGTGATCACATTATTTTTATTTCAATTTTTTTTAGGAACACACACACGTTCTTGTACATGTGTTATTGAGAATGCACACACATTCTTGAGAATTCACACATGTTCTTGGGAACGTGCCTACATGGCTTGTTGAGTGGAGGTTCGAGGTTTATCAAACCTGTCACATCAGGAATGCATGTGGTTTCCTAGAAACGTGCACACGTTCTTGTGAGTGCACATTCATGTTGACCCCCTTTCCACTTTTTCGGCCACCAACTTCGTGCACTCACCCTTATTTTTTATTTTTTAATTGTAACTGAATTTATATTATATAAGGTGCTTTCTCTATGAAAACATCAATATCAAAAAGATTTATACAAAAATTTGGCCCAAGGTGTAGAGTTTCACATGCAACCTAAAGGCAATAACATATAAACAAATTTTTGAAGCATTTTCAAACAACTTGACTACAAACTACTTTAAAAAATAGTCCTAAAAGAAAAACAACTATGAAAAACATCATTTATAAACTGACTCATTATTAGGTCCCTCGGGAACTTCAATACACATCAATGAAATTCCTTCCACTTCCATTGGCACAATGTCATGTCCATTCGGTTCTGCCTCTGGAGGTCCATGATGAGAAGTTGTTGAAGTTGGATTAGGAGAAGCAGATTGAGCATACTGGAGAAAGACTAGCGACCTCAAGGGTTGACATTCAAATTTCAGGTTAGCAACAATCTGTTCCAAATTCCCCAACTTAACCAAGGCCTATTGAAGAAGGTCACTATTAGCTGCAATCAATTCCTCATGATGCCTAAGAATGCGTTTAAATTCATTGCAGTTGGGATCCATGGTCATGGTTGAGGAAAATGATAAAATTCATGAAAAATTGTTGTTACCATGCACACTGATAAGAACAGAGCGAAGGGAAGTAATAAGTTATTCAAAACCTCAAGCAAACCCTCTATCCAAGATATATCCAGAAACAATAACATAATTCCCACCATAACCATACTGATCCTCAGAAAGGAACACATTGCTCGAAACCAGAGAACCAGGGGAAATGCCAATGAAAACAAATTGAACCGAACCCAAATAATTTATAACAGACAACTCACAAAAGATGAACCTGGAAACCAGGGAATACCTAGTCCAAATAGAGGAGGTTGTCAACATTAAACAAAAGTGCAAGGACCTCCACTGTTGAAGACCACCACACACTTTGCACCACAAAACTAACCTACCACGACCTTCCCAAAACTCAAATTTTCCATCCCAACTTCGAAGACCATGTATATTCCCATCCAACACCATTACCTGGGGAAATTTAATATCACACATACCAAATTTAATATACCCTTTTTACTCAGTGAGATCCATAGACGATTCCAACCCGAATGCATGAAATTTAACCCAAAAGTCCTACCACGCATCTTGGTTCTTTAATGCATCTGTCATGTTATGGAATGACATGGAAGTAATGAGCACCATTGATTATGATGTCCCCTTCATTTAACCCCTCTCTAATTTTGGCCCATCTATCCACCAAGGGGTTCAATTCCCTGTTAATAGGAATGAGTTTTTAAAATTCAAATTCCTTGAGGATATTTAGAATTCGGACAAAGACGTTGGTTAGCACAATACTCCCCACTACTTGACCCTTAACCAAGGCCCTTATTACAATCAAGGAATCATCGAGAATGGTGATTCTCTTGATCCACTGATCTCGAGAAATACTAATACCTTTCCAAAGGGTGTAGGATCCAACACAAGTTTTGTATATAGAGCCTAACCCCCAAGCAAATTGAGCAACGATATGACCTCCAGGGTCACAAAGAATCCCCCCAACCTATCGCCCCCGCTAAACTTTTATTTTGTTATCAATCTTAATTTTTACCAATATTAATAATATTTTTATTTGTTCTTATTAATGATTTCATTTTCATTTCATGTTTTAGTTTTAAAATTAATAAAAACATAATATTTAATATTTGTTAATATTTTAATTTGATCTTTATAAGCAATAACATAGACTTTATCTTTATTTTATTTGAGTAATTTGTGTTTATAATCTAATTATTTAACCATGATTTTAGACTTTGATAAAGTACATTTTGGTTCTAGTGCAAATGCAAATTGAAATGGATACCTAAATACTTGTAAGATTGCACCTCTTTAAATATGTTATCACCATAAAAAATTAGGCCATAAATTATCTTCTTAGATTTAATCATCGTCAAATTGGTTTTATTGATATTAATGATTAATTTACAAGTTATGCATAATTGTCAAAGAACTTCAAGTTTGAATATCTTTGATATCTTTTGAAAAAACAACAACATGATCAACATATTAAAGAATAAAGACAACACGTCTAAAAATGTTAATACCAATGTGTCCTTCCTCTGTTAAACATTGCTCAATTTAATCAATTTAGATGCCAAGAAGGGTGGGGAAAATGATGCACCCTTCCTTAACCCCAATGTTATAATTAATGTCCATATATTTCTAAATATGGTATATAAATAACTCCAATACCCTTCAATATATATGATCTAATGATTCAAATAAAAAATAGTAAGATAAAAAATAATAAGGGGAAGAGGCACACAATTTCCAAACTATTATTGAGAAAAATTGAATGAATGATTACACATGAGAAGATAAGAGGAAATAAGAAGATGAAAGTAAAAGGGGAATGAAAACCTTGAGAAGAGACAAATTCTATCCTAAGTGGAAAATACTCAACATAGCTCTCGTGCATGTGATTGCCTTTATCTCACTCGCCTTCGCAAAATTTTTCGACCCTTACTCAATGGAGAAATTCTTAAATATTCATTAGAAATCCTTCTTGGTTGTTGAATATTTCCATCTAAATTGAACATGGTGTTGCAGGGGGGGATTTCCCCCCTTGTGGGGTCCGAGGGCAAGTGGGCCCCTGAAGGAATAATTTCCTTGTAAATTTATATTAATTTCATAGTAAATCCAGACTGTTCATTATAAGTTCGTAGATTTGACGGTAGAGGTTATGTTAGGGTTTTTTTCCCTATAAGGAAACCCTCTTTTATGTGGGAAATGTATTGCAGCTATGTATCATTGCGAATATTGTATTCTAAGAGAGGATATTGTGAGAGAAAGAAGAGGAAGTTACAACGGTTGTGTTGTAGATTGTATCCCTTCATTTGTTGGATAATAAAAAGGAAGGACCTGACAATTTATATGGTGGACGTAGTCCATAATGGGTGAACCACATATATACGTGTCTCTATTGTACTATGTATATTCTATGTTTTAATTCTACATCTGTTTTATTTTATTTCTTTGTGATCCTATTTTTCTAACAACTGGTATCATAGCGAAAGGTAACTCGCAGAAAATGAGGGTTCCTAGTTCGAGTGGGAGCAATGGCGGAAGATGGAAAGTTTAGTATTTAGAAATTTAATTGCCAAAACTACCAGTTATGGAAGATGTAGATGGAATATTATTTATATCATAAGGATCTATTTCTACCATTGGGTGGAATAGCAAAGAAGTGGACAACCATGAAGGATGAAGAATGGGAGGAGCTTGACAGAAAGGCACTAAAGACGATCTGATTGAGCTTGGTAGCATCGTTGACTATCAATATTTCAAAAGAAAAAGACAGAAGGAGTTGATGGTAGCTTTTGGAAAAACTATATGAAAAACCCTTGGTATCCAATAAGGTATTTCTAATGTAGAGATTATTTAATATGAATATTCCATAAGGTGGGTCTATTTTGTAGATCATTTAAGTGAATTTAATACAGTTCCTAATCAGCTAATTTCTATAAAAGTGGACTTTGATACAAAAATTGGAGACTCTTCTAATATTGTGCTCATTTCAGGAAAGTTGGAATAGATCATTTAAGTGAATTTAATACAGTTCCTAATCAGCTAATTTCTATAAAAGTGGACTTTGATGATGAGGTCAGGGCTCTTCTAATATTGTGCTCATTTCCAGAAAGTTGGAATGAATTGGTCATGGTTGTAAGTAACTCTGTCTCAAGTTCAAACACTTTAAAATTTGATTATGTTGTTGGTGTTATCCTTAGTGAGTAAATGCAATGAAAAATCACATGTGAGACATCAGGTAATGCGTTAAACATGTAGAACAAGGGAAGACAAAAATATAGAGGAAAGGACTAAGGGAACTGCGATAATTCTAGGAAGGGAAGATCCAAATCCAGACTGGGAAAGATAGAGTGTTGGAATTATGGGAAGAAAGGACATCTAAAGAAAGACTGCAGAGCTCCAAAGAAACAAAGAGATGGACAGTCGGAGAAAAATCAGGAAGAAAATGTAACAAGTGATGTGTTACAATATGCTTTGATTCTTTCTGTAGATAATATGTCTCAGTCTTGGGTAGTAGATTTAGGGGATTCATTTCATGCCACACTCCATAGGAAAACATTTCTAGATTATGTTCAAGGTTATTTTGGACAGGTTCATTTGGGCGATGATGCACCATGCAAAATTGTTGGAATGGGAAAGGTAAAAATAAAGAAAAGGAATGGAAACCAATGGTTTTTGAAAGAGGTAAGACATGTTCCATATCTAAGGAAAAATACAATTTCAACAGGGAATTTGGCAAGTGAAGGTTGTATATCCATATTTATAGATAAGGTGTGGAAGGTCACCAAAGGATCACTGGTGATAGAAAAAGGAGAGAAGGTAGGTACATTGTATTTATGTACTGGTAATATTGTCTCTTCTATATCTTTAGCTTCTACAGCAGTGGATACATCACTATGGAATCATAGGCTTGGGAACATGAGTGAGAATGGGATGCATATACTTCACAAAAGAAATTTTCCACCAAATCTTAAACAAATTGATTTGAATTTATGTGAGCATTGTGTTTATGGAAAACGAAAGAGATTCAGATTTCTCTGAGTCAGAAAAGAAAAGAAGAGTGAAAGGTTAGAGCCTGTGCATACAAATGTATGGGGACCATCTCAGGTATCATCTCTTGGTTTCTCTCGTTATTATGTTACTTTTATTGATGATGAAACTAGAAAAACTTGGGTTTATTTCATTCGAAAAAAATCTGATGTTTTTTATACTTTTAAGAAATGGAAAGATTTGGTTGAGAATGAAATAGGAAAAAGGTTGAAGTGTCTCAGACCAGAAAATGGAGGTGAATATTGTAGCAAGGAGTTTGATGATTACTGTTAATACCATGGGATTCATAGAGAGAAGACAATTCCAGGAACACCACAAGAAAATGATGTGTCAGAAAGGATGAACATGACAATCATGGAGCGTGCAAGCAGTGTGAGATTGCATGATGGTTTTCCCTTACAGTTTTGGGAAGATGTTGTAGATACTGTTGTTTACTTAATAAACAAAGGAACTTCAAGATATTTGGATGGTAGAATTTCAGAGGAAACATGGATAGGTAAGAAGGCAAACTATTATTTTTTGAAGACTTTCGGTTGTGAAGCATTTTTCCATATTGATAAAGAAAATAGAACAAAGCTTGAGGAAAAATCCAAGAAGTGTACCTTTATTGGATACAGTGTTAATGTTTTTGGTTATCGCTTATGGGATTATGAAAATCACAAAATAATTAGGAGTAGAGATTTCATATTCAATGAGAAGGTCATGTACAAAGATTAGTTGCAGGGAAAGAAATAGGAAAAAGAAAAACCAAAATACACGGTGCTTGATGAGATCATTGAAAAACAAATTCCAAAGGTACCATAAAATCAAAATGTACAACAGGAGAAACATGTACCTCAAACTCTTGCAAGTGTTGTTAGAATATCTACCACATTAAGTAAACCCTCTGAACGATACTCTCCTTCATTGTATTATTTATTGTTGACTGATTCTGGTGAACTAGAATGTGATGAAGATGCAATGTAGGTAGACACTAAAAAGAAGTGGGAGAAAGGCATGAAATAGGAAATGGATTCCATGGTAAATAACTAGACTTGGGATTTGGTTCATTTTCCTGCAGGAAAAAGAACATTGCAGAATAAATGAGTTTACAAGTTGAAGGAAGGAGATGGAGGCAAAAAGTGGTACAAGGATAGACTTGTTGTAAAGGTGTTTGCACAAAAGAAAGGTATATATTTTGATGAAATATTTTCTCCTGTTTTTAAAATGACTTCAATTAGGACTATTTTAAGTCACGTGGCAGTATACAATTTACATCTTGAACAATTAGATGTAAAAACATATTTTCTCCATGGGGATTTGGAGGAAGATATTTATATGCAAAAACTACAGGGGTATGAGGTCAAAGGGAAGGATAATTTGGTATGCATGTTGAAGAAGAGCTTGTATGGTATAAATAAAGATCCAAGGCAATGGAATTTGAAGTTTGACAGGTTTATGACAGAACAAGGTTATAGTAGATTCCATTCTGATCATTGTGTTTATTTTAAAAAGATATAAAATGGAAGCTATACTATCTTTCTATTGTATGTAGATGACATGCTTGTTGCACGGTCTAATATGCAGGATATAAATGTGCTCAAGAAGAAATTAGATAATTCATTTGCGATGAAGGATTTGGGTGTTGCAAAGAAAATCCTTGGTATGAGAATAAAAAGAGATATGAAAAATCAAAATTTGACATTGTCTCAGGGTGAGTACATAGATAAGGTGTTGGAGAGGTTTATAATGCAGAATGAAAAACTAGTTAGTACACCTTTGGCCAAACATTTAAAATTAACCAAAGAAATGTGTCCCAAGACACAGGAGGATATAGAATACATGTCCAGGGTCCCTTTTTCATCAGTCGTTAGCATATTGATGTATGTGATGGTTTGCACAAGACCGGATATTGCACATGCAGTGGGCGTTGTGAGTAGGTATATGAAAAATCTAGGTAAATAACATTGGGAGGTAGTAAAGTGGATTCTTGGGTATTTGAAAGGTACTGCTACTCATGGATTATTTTTTGGAGGTTCATACACTGTTCTACATGGATATGTTGATTTAGATATGGAAAGTGATAAAGATAGTAGGAGGAGCACCACAGGGTATGTTTTTATTGTAGGTGGAACATCAGTAAGTTGGATTTTGAAACTACAAAAGGTTGTTTCACTTTCAACAATAGAGGCAGAGTATGTTGCTACTACATAGGCTAGTAAATAGATGATTTGGTTATAGAGGTTTATGGAGGAATTGTGAAAGAATCAAGACAATCGCAGGCTGTAATGTGACAATGAGAGTGTCATTCATCTTGAAAATAACTCAACCTTCCATTCGAAGACTAAGCATATATAGCTCAGGTACCATTTCATACGATCCATCTTGGAATATGGACATTTGAAGTTGGAAAAGATACACACTAGCTAGAATCCTGTAAAAATGTTAAAAAGGGGAATAATGATGCAGGAGCATCGCGACTACCAAAGCCAGCGTGGAGCCAACACATGTGTTTTTAAGCACATGACATAAAAACTTGATAACTTTTTGAATTTTCATTAAAGATGAAGCGCCATATCCTTCGATGAGACATTAGGAAGGAGCGCCTGTTGTATTGTATCAGACCTCGAGCCTTACGCTCTTGTCTAAAATAGATAGGAGGCATTTAATAGATTTAATGCAGGTAGATAGGAATTTATTTCCATATTAGACAGTTTAGAGTTCGAGAGGGAAAACGGATATAGACACCCTCCTTTGTACATTGTAACATCATTCAGAAGCATTTAGAAGAAGAGCAAGCAGAGAACTGTATGAAGAATACTCATGTATAGATTTGAATTAATAGAAGAGAGTCTTTGATTCAAACTCATGTCTGGTGTTGTTTCTCTGTGTATATTGTTTATGTGCTCATGAATGTTTGTCTCTGGTTATGCATTTGCTTTGTGTATGCTGTGCATGTGATTTTAGGGTTTGAAACTGAAATCTGAATGAGAGAGGGAATAAGTTTCAATTGTTACTCTATCTGAGCCAGGAGATTCCTGCAAAGAGTTCAGTCGAATTCATCCGCAAGGAGTGCGTTGATGAGGCTCGATGGTTTAACTTTTCTTCTTGGTTGCCCAGAAGTGGAAGTGGGTCGTTGCAACTGTGCAAGGAGCGTACAGGTTGGGGCAAGAAGAAGTCTTAGTTGTTAATCTGAGTAAAGGAATTTAGAGACTTCTACTGCAGCAGTTGCACAGAGTCTGAGTGTTCAACACTTGAAGTTTTTGAACGTTGAGCACGAGGAGTGCGCACGAATCCATTTGAAGGAGTCAGAGTGGAAAAGCTTAGGAGGTTTAGCACCTTCGTAATATTGTGAAAGAGAACACAGGAGGGTTGATCAAGGAAGGGTCACGCAGAGTTGGATGTGCAGGCTTGGAGAACAAGTCTCGGCAGAAATACTTAGTCACTTCAGAGAAATATCAGGGAGGAGGAATTGACGGTCAGTATTCACCGAGGAAAAAAAAAATCCTGTTCGCCGTCAGATCTGGGAAAGTTTCACACGATTTAAGCCTTAGCGTGCAGGGGAGGAGCTCGAGAGTCATCGAGACTTGGCTGATCGGAGATTCGGGGTTTCCGGAGACAGGAGACTCGGGCATATTGAAATCGCGATTCGCGATTTCCCGATAGTGTCAGGGTCGTTCGATCTGAGGGACGCGTGTCCAAGGATATGAAGGAGTCAGGGTTCGACATTTTGGGGTTTCTAAGGACAGAGGAACCATCACCTCAGGAATCACGATATCACACAACGCGATATCCCGACAGTTAGAGTTGTGGGCCCCGGAAGGTGTGATAGGGGAAAAAGTGTCGTCGTGCATCGGGGTTCAGAGTTTTGGAGGTCATGTGCACATTAACAATGGGAATCGTGATATTCCGATTCACGATTTCCCGACAGGGTTAAAAGCACCTAGTGGAGTCCAGGTGTCGGAGGATTGAGTCTCGTCGTGAGCAGACGACATGTGGCATCTCATATCGGAGTTTGGGACTTGGAAGGTCCTGTGGATCGGTGCAACAGAAATTGTGAATTCCTGAAACACGATTTTCCGACTTACCCGGAAGCGTGGGGTCCAGGCAACAGCACAGAGGACTGGTGGCATCGAAATTCGGGAATCGGAGATTCGTGAGAGAAGGGACTCATGACTGCGTGAGTACCGATTTCCCGATAGGGTAATTCCCGAGAGGAGACGAGGAAGGTGTGAAGTGGGTATTCCATCGGGTTTCGAGGATTCGTGAGACCCGATTCCGTGAACGCAGGGCTCGCGATCTAGCGAGGTCCAACTTCCTGATTCGAGAAGGGAGGTCATACAGAGCATTCTGTGGGTGATAAAGTCCTGAAAGGGATTTGGAAGGGCATTTTATCTCTTCAGGCCTAAGCGAGAGAAGGTCCCGGTGAGAGCGGTCGTGCCCCTGGGTGCGTGGTTGCGTCAGTGTGGTATCAGAGCGGGAAATACTTTACTTTCCACAATAGAGGAGAAAAATTCACCATGTCTCCTAGAAGAGAAAGGCAATCATCTGATCCATAGGACAGGGATATGCGAAGAAGAGGTAGGCCGACAGGGAATCCAGAGATGGAGAGGCAGATATGCGATCTCAGGGTGAGATTGGAAGATATGGAAGCAGCGCAGAGACGCACAACAAATGTTGGAGATCTAAGTGACTCCGAAGGCGAACCTGAAGCTGAACAGAAAGGAGAAGTTGCAGTTGAAGATGAAACCAATGACCGATTGATTAAAGCCATTGCTAGAATGAGTTCCAAAACAAAAATGGACATTCCAACTTACGAAGGAAGTTTGGATGCAGAAGAGCTGTTGGATTGGATTAGAGCTCTTGACACCTACTTCGATTATGAAGATATCGAAGAGGACAAAAAGGTAAGGCATGTTGTCACGAAATTGAAAGGACATGAAGCATTATGGTGGGATGAGTTTCAGGCAGATAGACGTTCCAAAGGCAAGCAAAAGATTAAAAACTGGGATTGAATGATTGCGAAGATGAAGGCAAAATTCATCCCAAGGGATTATCAGATCACACTGTTCAGGAGGATGAAGAACCTGAGACAGAAGTTGATGATGGTGAAGGAGTATACTGAGGAATTATATAAGCTCAATATCAGAGCAGGTCATCGAGAGAGTGATGATGAAAAGGTTTCCATACATTAATGGCTTAAGATACGATATCCAGGATGAGATGAGTATGACAACCATCAGAACGGTGGAGGATGCGTATCAGATGGCGTTGAAAGATGAGGAAAATCTAAGCCATAAGACAGCACAGCGAGGCCGAGGCAGAAGTCAGCCAAGAGGCAAGGCAGTTGCCCAGGATAAATACTAGAAGCCCAAGGAGGAGTGGAAGAGACCTCAGGGTAAAGTTGAAAGAGGTGGAACCTCACAACGGGGGCCACATGCTGAACAGAGAAGGTAGAAAAATGATCAGCGAGGAGATTACGCTGATGCAAACACTTTTCCTCGTACTAGAGGCCGAGGTAGAGGAAGAGGAGGAGTAATCACATGCTACACCTGTGGAAAGAATGGACACAAAGCAGTTGATTGTTCAGATAGAAAGAAGGATGGAGGAGAAGTTCACATCGCCGAGGCACAGAGGCGAGACGGGGATGCATAAGACGCAGAAGACGGTAGGTCACTGATGATGCGTAAAGTTCTCTTAACACCCGAGAAGGAGGTGGAGGACACAACTCAAAGAAGAAGACTTTTCAGAACTGCATGCAAGACCAAAGACAGGAAATGCAAAGTGATCGTGGACAGTGGAAGCATCGATAATCTCGGTTCGACTGATATGGTGGAGAAACTAGAGCTAGAGACGACTGATCACTCGAGTCCATATAAAGTTTCATGGCTATAGAAGGGACATCAGGTTAGTGTCACTAAACAGTGCTTAGTTGACATTAAAATAGGGGRATATCATGACAAGATTTTATGTGATGTCATTCCTATGGATGTTTTCCATTTACTGCTGGGAAGACCATGGCAGTATGATAGAAACGTGATTCATGATGGGAAAATGAATACGTATACCCTGGAGAAGAATGGGAAAACACACATGTTACTTCCAATAAAAGATAAGGAGGTAAAGCCGAAAGTGAACAACATGGTACTTCTCATGAGTGGGAAGGAGCTTCTTACAGAAGTTAAGAAGAAAGAAGATCCACAATTMTTTGTGGTCAGGAAACCTAAAATCATTTTGACCAGCACAAGAGTGGATGATTTGCCGGAGGAAATTCAGGAACTACTTGAAGAGATTGTTGATATAGTGGTGGACGAATTACCTCATTCATTGCCGCCAATGAGGAGCATAAGTCACCACATAGACCTTGTATCGGGAGCTAGTTTGTCGAATAAGGATGCATACAGGTTGACGCCTCAGGAGAACGAGGAGATTAAGAAGCAGGTACAGGAACTACTGGATAAAGGATTGGTCAGGGAAAGTTTGAGTTTGTGTGTCGTTCCAACGGTACTCAACCCAAAGAAAGATGGAGGCTGGAGAATGTGCACCGATTCCAGATCCATTAACAAGATCACCATCAGGTATAGGTTCCCATTGACAAGAATGGATGACTTGATGGACTGTTTAAGTGGAGCCAATTGTTTTTCAAAAGTCGATTTGAAAAGCGTATACCATCAAATTCTCATGAGGGAAGGCGATGAGTGGAAGACAGCCTTCAAAACCAATGAAGGGTTGTACGAATGGCTAGTCATGCTGTTTGGTTTGACGAATGCACCGAGTACATTCATGAGGCTGATGAATGAAGCGCTGAAGGAATTCATTGGTAAGTTTGTCATTGTTTATTTAGATGACATATTGATTTTCAGCAAGACGAAAGAAAAACATCTGAAGCATTTAGCTGCAGTAATGAGGAAGCTACAACAAGAGAAGTTGTTGATCAACATGAGGAAATCTTCATTTATGAAGAGAGAACTCATTTACTTGGGGTTTGTCATATTGGCAAATGAATTGAAGATGGATCCAAGTAAAGTGGAGGTCATAAAGAATTTCCCATAACCAATAAATGTTTTTGAGGTGAGAAGTTTCCATGGACTGGCGAGTTTTTACAGGAAATTCATCCAAAATTTTAGCGGAATCAACGCAGCAATGATGGACACAGTCAGGAAAAGACATAAATCTTTTCATTGGATTGAAGAGGCTGAGAAAAGCTTCAATCTGTTGAAGCGTAAGATCACAGAGCAACCGGTGTTGGTGTTTCTAGATTTCTGAAAGACGTTCCAGGTGAAATGTGATGCGAGTGGCTTCTCCATACGAGCGGTCTTGAGTCAGGATGAAAGACTGATTGCTTATTTCAGCGAGAAGTTGAATGAGGCAAAGGAAAAATACTCCGCATATGATAAAGAATTTTATGCCATCATCCAGGCATTGAAAAAATGGAGACACTATTTGATTCCAAAGGAATTCATTTTATATAGTGATAATCATGCATTGCAGTATGTAACTCAGCAGGAGAAATTAAATCAGAGGCATGTTAAATGGGTAGAATACATGCAGAATTTTACATTTGTTATCAAACATATTTCAGGTACTGCTAACAAAGTGGCTGATGCTTTGAGCAGGAAATGTTTGTTGTTGCAGGAGTTCAAAGTCAAGACTTTAGGCTTTGATGATCTCAGGGAGATGTACATAGGTGATGCAGATTTTGAAGAGGTGTATGGAGCAGCTGAGAACCCAGTTCTAAGAGATAGAAGTCAGTGGGTAGATTACATGATCCAAGATGGATTGTTATTCAGAGAAAATCAATTGTGTATTCCAAATTGCTCCATGAGGGAGAACTTGTTGAAATAAAAGCACAGCGGAGGCTTAGCAAGGCACTTTGGCCATGAAAAAACATTCACGAAGCTGAGAGAATCATACTTTTGGCCAGGGATGCAGTCAGAAGTTAAAAGGTTTGTTGACAGGTGTAGAATTTTCCAACATTCTAAGGGCCGAAAGCAGAATGCAGGATTCTAT
>SNQJ01S0069308.1:94843-115746 GCA_010110895.2 Picea sitchensis
CATGTGTTTTTAAGCACATGACATAAAAGATTGATAACTTTTTGAATTTTCATTAAAGATGAAGCACCATATCCTTCGATGAGACATTAGGAACGAGCGCCTGTTGTATTGTATCAGACCTCAAGACTTATGCTCTTGTCTGAAATAGATAGGAGGCATTTAATAGATTTAATGCAGGTAGATAGGATTTTATTTCCAGATTAGACAATTTAGAGTTCGAGAGGGAAAACGGATATAGACACCCTCCTTTGTACATTGTAACATCATTCAGAAGAATTCAGAAGAAGAGCAAGCAGAGAACTGTATGAAGAACACTCATGTATAGATTTGAATTAATAGAAGATAGTCTTTGATTCAAACTCATGTCTGGTGTTGCTTCTTTGTGTATATTGTTTATGTGCTCATGAATGTTTGTCTCTGGTTATGCATTTTCTTTGTGTATGCTGTGCATGTGATTTCAGGGTTTGAAACTGAAATCTGAATGAGAGAGGGAATAAGTTTCAATTGTTTCTCTATCTGAGCCAGGAGATTCCTGCAAAGAGTGCAGTCGAATTCATCTGCAAGGAGTGCGTTGATGAGGCTCGATGGTTTAACTTTTGTTCTTGGTTGCCCAGAAGTGGAAGTGGGTCGTTGCAACTATGCAAGGAACGTACAGGTTGGAGCAAGAAGAAGTCTCAGTTGTTAATCTGAGTAAAGGAATTTAGAGACTGCTGCTGCAGGAGTTGCACAGAGTTTGAGTGTTCAACACTTGAAGTTGTTGAACGTCGAGCGCGAGGAGTGCGCACGAATCCATCTTAAGGAGTCAGAGTGGAAAAGATCAGGAGGTTTAGCACCTTCGTAATATTGTGAAAGAGAACATAGGAGGGTTGATCAAGGAAGGGTCACGCAGAGTTGGAGGCGCAAGCTTGGAGAACAAGTCTCGACAAAAATACTTAGTCACTTCAGAGAAATCTTAGGGAGGAGGAATTAATGGTTAGTATTCACCGAGGAAACAGCGAAATCCTGTCCGCCATCAGATCTGGGAAAGTTGCGCATGGGTTAAGCCTTAGCGTGCAGGGGAGGAGCCTGAGATTCATCGGGACTCGACTGATCGGAGATTCGGGGTTTCCGGAGACAGAAGACTCGGGCATATTGAAATCGCGATCCGCAAGTTCTCGATATTGTCAGGGTTGTTCGATCTGAGGGACGCGTGTCCAAGGATCTGAAGGAGTCGGGGTTCGGAATTTTGGGGTTTCTAAGGACAGAGGAACCGTCACCTCAGGAATCGAGATATCGCAAAATGCGATATCCCGACAGTCAGAGTTGTGGGCACCGGAAGGTGTGATAGGGGAACAAGTGTCGTCGTGCATTGGGGTTCGGAGTTTTGGAGGTCATGTGCACATTAGCAACGGGAATCGCGATATTCCGATTCGCGATTTCCTAACAGGGTTAAAAGCGCCTAGTGGAGTCCAGGTGTCGAAGGATTGAGTCTCGTTGTGAGCAGACGACAGGTGGCATCGCATATCGGAGTTCGGGACTTGGAAGGTCCTGTGGATTGGTGCAACATAAATTGCGAATTCCCGAAACACGATTTTCTGACTTACTTGGAAGCGTGGGCTCCAAGTGAAAGCGCAGAGGATAGGTGGCATCGGAATTCAGCAATCAGAGATTCGTGAGAGTAGGGACTCACGACTGCGTGAGTACCAATTTCCCGATAGGGTAATTCCCGAGAGGAGACGAGGAAGGTGTAAAGTGGGTATTCCATCGGGTTTCGGGGATTCGTGAGACCTAATTCCGTGAATGCAGGGATCACGATCTAGCGAGGTCCAACCTCCCGATTCGAGAAGGGAGGTCATACAAAGCATTATGTGGGTGATAAAGTCCCGAAATGGATTTGGAAGCGAATTTTAGCTCTTTAGGCCTAAGGGAGAGAAGGTCCTGGTGAGAGCGGTCGTGCCCCTGGGTGCGCGGTTGCATCAAATAACCAGGGAGAAGCTGAGTTCCTTTTTAGTTTCAGTTGATCTTCAGGTAGGAAGGTGAAGATGAGAAATTTTCTAGGTCCAAGGTGGAGTATATTCCAGTAGGTATAACAACAATGGAGTTGTTGTGATCAGTCTCCAAGTGGTAGATTGTTGGTTGTGGAGCCTGATTATCTTCCTGTTTCATAGGTCTTTGTTTTCAGCTGTGTTTTTACCCCATGAATACTGTACACCCCTCCATGTGGGGGGGTTGCAAGGGGGAAATTCCCCCCCTACAGGGTCCGAAGGGGCTCATCCCCTCGTCTGGGGAATCAGAGGGAAATCAAGCCCCTTACGGGGGTTCCGGGGACAACATTCCCCGATGGGGGTTTGAGGGAGAAGCTCCCAAAGGAAAAATTGTCTTTTAAATGTATATTAATTTCATAGTAAATATGGATCGTTCATTATAAGGTCGCAGATTTGATGATAGAATTTATGTTAGGTTTTTTTCCCTAGAAGGCAACCCTATTTTATGAGGGAAATGTATTGTGGCTATGTATCATTGTGACTATTGTATTCTGAGAGAGGAGACTATGAGAGAAAGAAGAGGAAGTTATAGTGGGTGTGTTGTAGGTTGTATCCCTTCATTTTCTAGATAATAAAAAGGAAGGAACTAACAATTTCTCTGGTGGATGTAGCCCAAATTGTGTGAACCACATATATCTGTGTCTCTATTGTATTGTGTATCTTCTGTGTTTTATTTCCGCATTTGTTTTATTTTATTGCTTTGCGATCCTGTTTTTTTAACACATGGAAACAATCACCTCTATGTATACAACCATCTCATATTAAAATCTAACCATGATACTTGAGCATCTTCATTCCTTTTCCAACCTCATTCCAATGCTATTAACAATTCTTCTTTTATGCAAAGATGAACTGAGACAACATGGGGGTAATTTATTTCAAACAACCATTAGTTACCACTTATGGAGAAAGATAAACAATGTTATTTTATTTATTTCAATAGTATGAGGAAATTTCTCAACATGATAAGGGGTATCTAGGCTCCCAAATCTACCTTTAGGAAACATTATGGAGAAATTATGTGTCTTTATATCTCCCTCAAGCTCACTAATCTTGCATATGGTTACCTTTCAACCTTTTCCTCTAAATGAAACAATTGTCCTCCATGATGACACATCAAAGATGTATTTCCAATGAGACTTGTCTTAGAAACATTCAACAACCCGAGGCCCTCTACCAAAGTGCATGCATACATGGAAATTTAGGAATCACAACCAGGTAGTGCATGCATACATGGAAATTTAGGAATCACAACCAGGTACTTGTAGAATGAAGGATGGAAGAATTGAACTTTAAATATCTAGGATTGGAATTTTCTCTATGTAAAATATATATGAATTCATTGAATTGATAGTGAGGTCCACATGTCATGTGTCATTGTTATATGAACATGCCATTAAATTATTCACTTCAAGAGATTTCCAATAAGCCCTCACATCTATAACTCAAGTATAACTCAAGTAATGACCTTTTGAAATTAAATCTACAACTACCCTTAGATAATTGTTGGTTCATTTTGTGCCATTAAAATTGAAATTGGGTGAAAAATATTTATGCCACATTCATTAGGAAAGGAAGTCTTCAATGTGTATATGTTTCATTATTTTGGTATTGTGAGAGAGAGTTTAAGAAAGGAAGTCTTCAATGTGTATATGTTTCATTATTTTGGTATTGTGTGAGAGAGTTTGAAGAGTTTGGGGCTCTTTGCATGCATGTCCTTTCACATGTTCATATGATAATTTTAGTGCCAAGTATCTCCGATTTTTTTTTTTTTAATCCAAAACTCAACATAGATTAATTGCATATTTTCATTGAACCCTATATCTAATGAAAATTTTCCTTATAACAAGCATCTCCATGGGAATTGTTTTTTTGTTAATCCAAAACTCAACATATATCAATTGCATCTCTTTGATGAGCCTTATGTCTAATGAAAATTTCCTTTATAACAATCATCTTAATGATTAAATGGTTTAAATGGTTTTCTTTTGTTGATCCAAAAATTAACATATATCAATTGCATATTTTCGATGAACTCTATGTCTAATGAAAAAATTCCTTATAACAATCATCTTAATAATTAAATGGCCTAACCTTGCCTTCATTTATCACTACTTTGTTGTTCTTATGATTATGAAGTTATGATGACTTTATGATTATGAAATTATGATGGCTCCATGTTTATGAAATTATGATGGCTCCATGTTTATGATATTGTGATGATGATATTCTCATAGTTATACATGTGTGATACTTTTCATTGGATACAAGGAATCAATGAGAGGAGAGGTGTAAAATTACAATGTGCAAGTAATGGTAATAGCATTACATGTTGATATTTTTTTTTCCATATGATGCTCAAGGGGTCTTTTCTTTCCATNTAATGAAAAAATTCCTTATAACAATCATCTTAATAATTAAATGGCCTAACCTTGCCTTCATTTATCACTACTTTGTTGTTCTTATGATTATGAAGTTATGATGACTTTATGATTATGAAATTATGATGGCTCCATGTTTATGATATTGTGATGATGATGTTCTCATAGTTATACATGTGTGATACTTTTCATTGGATACAAGGAATCAATGAGAGGAGAGGTGTAAAATTACAATGTGCAAGTAATGNAAAGTTATATATATAACTTGGAATTCCTACAAATGAATGTTATATATATATATAACTAACTAACTAATAAAGTTATATACATAACTCTATCAGCTCATAATCTTGATTATTTTTATCATATTAAGAGTTAAATGAAAGGCTTCAAAACCATGGCCTAAAGTCGACATCCATCGAGTAAGTATCACAAATTACAATGGTAACTATCCACATTATAATCATTTCGACTTTATTGGTATATTTTTGGTTGGCCACTCATTGTATTGGAAATTTCTTACGACCGATTCATACATGGGCAATTTCTATGAAACATTCGTTGCTGCTTTCACTTTAGGTATGGGCTTACTACCTACCGAGGATACATTACTTGCAAAATTGATGTAAATGTTTGAGGGTGTATCGTCTTATGTGAATTAATTTTATCCCTCATTTTTATCAAACAATGGAGATTCAATCTCTCTTTTCAAAATGTATTCAATCTCTACTTTCATCACATTTTGGCTTTTTCTCTAGCTTTGTTTGAGTCCATATGTGACACCTGCACCCTGTTTTTGGTATTTGACGCTTGCTTGTTTGCAAGGGTATGCCCCTACTTGGTTGAGGACCATATTCCATTGAATAAATAGAGATTACATATTGTGTGAACACATTTTGACTTGGTGAATGTGTTGTTGCTCAAGGTTGCATGGAGCGTGCACCCATACATAAATTGATCTTGAATTCTAGCATTGGAATGAAGGTAAGCAAATAGAAAAACCTACATATTACTCTCATAATGTATTTTACATGATAGTGTTTAAAGGTGGAACTAGGTAGTTTTTTCCTCATTCCCATATTTTTGTTTGTATTTATCTCTCTCATTGAAATCTATGTGTGAATTCATTGTTGTCTCAGGACTTTGCATTCACTTTGCATTCCCTTTTTATGGTCGAACACTTTGAATGCTTTGTTTCAACACTTATTTTCTTGTTTACAATTTTTATAGTGGTGAGGAAGTCGTGTGGCTCAAATCCACACATTTGTTTCTTAACCCGTAACCTTCACACATAGAGGGAAAGTCTTGGTTAAACCCAATGATTTTTGGATTGTTTTGGGTATTAAATTTGAATCCCGTAAGATTTCCTCTCACTTGGAATTCCTTTTTCCTTACCCTAGTGCACACCATAGGAAATTTTGAACTTTGTTAATAGCTCTTTGCAAGAGGAATTGTACATGGGGATAAGCTAGTCATTTTTTAGTTTAATGGATGCTTATACAAATGATAGTTGACAACATTGTTTTTTTGACACCTTTAAGTGTATATTCTCATAGGAATTATCACGGYAGAGCTCCAGTCTTGATAATAGAAGATGGAGGTTATGATGAGTGATTGCTTGAGTATATGATTGTGATAGAGAAGTTGTTCTATTTTTAATCTTGAGCACCTGATCTCTATTACAAATTGGCTATTTATTTTTCAATAATGATTTAATGTGGAATTCACCCTATTCTTATTGAATGGTCGAAGGGTCTTGTTTTGGGATAGCCCGACATAAATTTGCTTGCCTATGTGCATGCCCCATGCCCGACACTTTTGAATGGATAACATATATTTTGTTTAAGCTTAGTATCATAAATAGATTTTTCTATGGATACATCTTCGTGCCTAGAATGGTTTGAGGAATGGTTGTGGTATTATACATGTAGTGGGTTGTTTTTGGTTTGTATATGAACATGCCTTGAATTGTAGTCACGCATATGCATGGATGCCATGATGGTTGAAGGAATATACTTGTGGTTAATTATCGTCTATTGTTTATGTGTGCTTGCCTATATTAGATGATGAAGTGATAAAAGACATGTGATAGGATTCCATTTTATTGATTACATTTTGGATTTTTTCTTATCCTCATTTATGCTTAGAATGAATGAATATTATGAAAGAGTTGTAGTAATAAATACACTACAAAGCTAAATTAGGGTTCTATGGACTCATTTATGCTTAGAATGAATGAATATTATGAAAGAGTTGTAGTAATAAATATACTAAAAAGCTAAATTAGGGTTCTATGGACTTTTAAGAGTTCTATGAACTTTTGGATACCANCTACAAAGCTAAATTAGGGTTCTATGGACTCATTTATGCTTAGAATGAATGAATATTATGAAAGAGTTGTAGTAATAAATATACTAAAAAGCTAAATTAGGGTTCTATGGACTTTTAAGAGTTCTATGAACTTTTGGATACCAATTTACTTGGGTAAATGGCTCTTTATTGTATTGTAATGGATGGAAACCCCACATTTGAAAAAAAAAAATTGATAGTGAAACCACTGCTAATACTTATATTATATATACGTATAGTTGTTTATGGTTATTAACATATTTGTTTTATTTTATAAGTGCCCAACACTATTCGAGAGCATGCATGAACATCCATGCTAGCTATATATATATATATATGTGGATGGTTTAACACACTTGGTATCACAGATAAATAATCATAGATAAATAACTTGTTTTGCATGATGAAGTAGAGGGAAAGCTCATCTAAACATGAACATGTATTAGGTTTGTTGAGTGCATAATATGGAGATAGTTTTTATAGTTTGGCATATTGTTTAGATTTTAGATGTGTAAAGGAAGACAAAAGGTTTTCAATAGAGTTTTTTTTCTTCTTCTCTTTATTCATATATATATATATATATATATATATTCATCCTAGTTTTATTTAAACTATTACATGTAGCATGAATAATGCTTGCTAGACTATTACCTGTAGCATAAATAATGTATGGTTTTAAGTGAATATGTCTATGTGACGTTTAAGTATTGATATAATGTTAGAATGATTAATAGATTAAAATGAATGCTATTTTAGCTTTTTCAACCATTTCAAGGAATGTTTTCAGTGGTTAAATTTGATAGGTGTGTTTTTTTCTTATTTACCTGTCAAATATTGGAAATTTTAAAATCTACACATCAATATTGATGTCTAGTTAATTTTTAAAATCGTCAAATTGATGGGCGAGTTGAAAATTTATCTGTATACGTACATACATACATACATGTGTGTGTGTGTGAGTGTCTCGGACTCTAAGTTGTATCATCACATGCTAGGTCTTTTAGCATGTTACATGCTAGAAAAAACCCGTTTACATCCCATGATTCCTAATATGACATGCCCATCGTGCAAATTGGAAATTACATATATGTAGCTTTTCCTCAATTTGTGTGATCCTATGATTGAAATATAAATCATCTCTAGTTAACCATTTTTTCATCAAATCAATGATGTGATCTTGATCTTCGAGCTTAACTTCACTTACATGTTCCTTGGTAAGTTGATCAGATGCACGAGTTTGGAAGTGGCTTAAATTCGATTTTCCATTGACGAGCCAACAATATAGTAGCTTATGGGTATTGGGAGGGTTAAATAAAGCAATTGACTTTTTGATGCTGGTTGATTATTGCCAAGGTCCAACTTTCAAGTGGCATAAAGGTAGAGGAGATATTCCAATAGGTTTAATCTCACTCACTATTGTTCACTTATTCTTTTAGGAGTGCCCCCCTCCCAAGTAATATATGGACGGGTGCATAGAGGTTATTTTCTCATTTCGAGCCATGATGATGCAATCTAGAAGCCTCCGGGCTTAAGCATGAGAGGGAAGAAAAGATCAGGCCTAGGGGTTGTAATTTTCGATTCCCACCACACAGAGTCATAAATTGTGCCCATAATGAGTCTTTGGGCGTGCTGGAAAAATCACATCTCCCTCGCATTTGCGATCCTGAAAAACTATGTTCGACTCCCGCATGCAACTACTCATTCATTTTCAAACTGAAATAGGTAAGGTTCATGGATATTTGGTATAAAATTGCAATTGCACTTACATATTTTTTGAAGTAAATGTTATCATAATTTTTGAAAGGAAATTGTGGCTATTATGCATAGATTGACTTTGCTTTCATAACAAAAATTACTCTTGTATTTATGAGAAAAATGAAAAAAACACTTATTATAATAATAATAATAATAATAATAAAAATAAAAAATAAAAAAAAAAATAAAAAATTACAAAAATAAATAAATATAAAACTTCATAAAAAGAATAATTTAAAAAAAAAAACCTTCATAAAAAAGTGCGCATCAAACTTATACCTTGAATACTCCTAATAATATTTTAAATGAGATTTATGAACAGGTCACTATTCCTGCATCAAATATAGATGTAGTATATATGAACAAGGCTTCTTATGCAAACATATACCATGAGATTCCCCTTGCTCAACAATGAGCATGATAGATTTGATGTTTGGATAGGTTGACCCGCTATAAATTCAAGTTGAATTATGGAATACTATATACATATAATTTACGATGGAGTGAAAATAAAATATTTATTATTTTATTATTTCTTAAATATGTGGAAAGATGGAGGATGGAAAGATATGCATTTTTATGGTGATATTTTAAATCACCGTGCACATTGGTGGAGTTGATGAACCCATAGTTTTCTTAGAGCACCGACTCCATTTGACTAATATAATTCTTAATCATGCCAAAAGAAAAATTAAATTAGTAAGAAATTAATTTCAAAATATAAAAAGCCATTTATATAACACCTTTACTAAGTGTTAACTCATGTAACATGATTTATATTTAACTAGTTAATATCATAATCAAAACAATCATGTCATACTTTACACCCATAACTTGATTTATATTTAACTAAATCATATTGTAATCAAAATAATCATGTCATACTTTACACCCATATATATTTAACTAAATCATATTGTAATCAAAGATGCAAAGTAACTAGTCCTTGTCATAATCTTAACACTATGTTTATGGTTGGGATATTGTTTCTTTTTATATTTTTTTGTTTATTCATCGCTCTAGATAACCTATGTTTATTTTTTGATATTTCTTGCCTTGATGTCATTGTTGGTTTTATGAATGTAAATCTAAGATACAAAATGTATAATGTGAATGCAAGATGGAGGTGTCTGGAGTAATCTTATGGAAACAATTAAGGCATGGATCTAGTAGAAGTGAATGAAAGCAATAACTAGGAATAAATTCACAATTCTAAGACTGCATAAATTCCAAATCACTAATAGTAAACGAAGGGGAACCTACAATCAAAATTTAAAGTGAAGGTTCCATGTCCATGTTAGAAAAATAAAAATAAGAGTAACCAAGAACATATACCACATATGAGGGGAGTCTACATCAAACAACAATCCATTCCCACAACCTTCCAAGACACCATGAACAACAAGAAAAATCTATACTAATTCCATAGTTGCACTAGAAATCAAATCTACACTAATTTTATAGAAGCACTAGAAATCTCCAACAAAAAATTGACGAGTAAGAAATCTTACAATATCAAGAAAAACACTCTTTGTTTGGTTGGATACATAAACCCTATTTATAAATAAGGTTGGGGCTCTTAGCCTTCCAACTCTCTCTTGACCTTTAGAATCCACTTTTCTAGTCTCTTTAGTTTCATTCACAATTTTGTCCTTTTCTAAGAAGATTTCACTTAAATCAAATATTCTCATAAAATTATCTTTTCTAGGTTTGTCAAACCAAGCATGTTATATAAATCACAAAATCACAAGAAATGTGTTCTCATTATATTCTCATTATGTGTGTGGAGTAGAAATAGAGGGTTAATTGTTTCCTAAGAAAATTTTATTTGTCCAAATGGAAACAATCACATTACATTCCAAAGTCATTGTCATAAATAACAAAATGGAAACAATTGCATTACATTCCAAAATCATTGTAATAAATAACAATAAGAAATTGAAGAAAATTTACCTTTTCTTTAAGTGTTTTAGAATTACACTCTAATTGATGTTTTGAGTCAATGAGAATGGGTTTAACCTAATTTATTGGCATAGCCACTTTTCTCATAAATAGTTTAGACAAAAACTTCATTTTCTTTGGAGCTTATTTGCTTCTTTCATGTAATCTCTCAAAGTTATCTAGAGAAGCCAATATCAGGAGTAGCTTGATTTCCTCAAGATTTAGTCAACAAAAACACAAAGGATGTATCTTTTTCTTGCAATTTTAGCATGTGAATATGATATGATAATCCCACTTATCACAACCTAAAAAAATACATTAATCACTAATTTGCTGAAATGCCATGTAGTAAAAACTTCTCTATTCCATCTAGACATGTTTGTTCCCCTTGCAAATTATTTAGTATGTATGTATCCCTAACACCCTATGAAAAAAAATTAAAAATAGCTTATTAAACATCTATAAAAATAATATAATAATATATAATAATAATAATTAATAATTATAAACAATAAAAACAAAATACAATTTATTGTACATTTAACGTTGCTACACAAGAATTATAGTTCCATACATAGGAACATACTATATCCTCAAAAAACACTTTATACCATACATAAATATGTACAACAAATTTTCCATGGTCCTGGCGAACATCTGGTTGGGCAATGGAAAACACCCAACGTCTTTTATTTGTTGGTAAGACTAGGTCRAATTACTCAATCTGGGTGATGCTTTCACTTAGTTTCGTTCATTATTTAGTTATGTATTCATTTTTCTTATACTTATATTATTTAAACAACAAAGAAACACCATTGATACATGAACAACCGAAACATATATGCGGGCGACCAAACTGACCTAACACCCAAAATCGTTTATTAACAATAAATGCAGCGTGCCGAGCTAAACTCGTGTCAGACAAAGAAAACAATTACAATGATCTTTCCTTAGTTACAAAGAACCTGTTGCAACAACCAAACAACTCTACTTCAATGAGCTTCCCTTGGGCTCTCTTCCTTCGTTACCTCAAACTAAACGAAACTTCATCACACTTCGTTACTTGAAGCATGTTTCTCTTGCCTCAGTGCATATGTCCCCTTTATCGATTTAGACTTTCCTTTTGCCTCAGATTGGAGAAACATCCCTTCGCTACCACAATTTGTTTGTTCTACTTCTCCCTTCAAGAAATACTTTCCCATACTTTCCTATACCTTCTCTTTGGTTCTTCCTCATCAAGGCATCCCAAGTTACCCTCAAGGGTCTACTTGGCTCATTGAGGAGAAACGCACCCCTCCTTCTTGGTCGCTACCTCAGAACCTCCAAATTTCGATTATGAATATGTATACCCCTTCCTTGAACTATTTTCCAAATGGTTAGCTCACTTGGTTATATAATTGCATGCCCTTTCCAAGTGATGCACCCCTTCGTC
The DNA here is from genome assembly GCA_010110895.2 of Picea sitchensis. Classification (NCBI taxonomy): domain Eukaryota; kingdom Viridiplantae; phylum Streptophyta; class Pinopsida; order Pinales; family Pinaceae; genus Picea; species Picea sitchensis. The sequence continues at coordinate 106,726 of SNQJ01S0069308.1, forward strand.
ACCAAGTCGACGCGCCCATTTCAATTGTTTTGTCCACTTAACATTTTTTAGCCAAATTGACAAAGGGAGTGCTCCCTTTTCCTGGGAACGTTATTCCTTGGTCGACCCTTCATTTTTCAGTATTGGGCACCCAAGTCACCTTGGCATTTGTTTGTCATTTCCTTCATCATTTGGTCAACTCACCTTGGCATGGCATATGCCCAAGGAATCCAAGCTTCTGCAACCTTTGTTCTTCATTTAGTCATTTGGGTGCTCATGCTGTTGGAGAGCCCATCATATCCAACATTTGGTGGGGTGCCCATGGATTCCATGTGGTTCCCACCTAGCCTACTTTTTTGGTTAACCTTCATTCGCAAGTCTTCTTGGTGAAGTCGTCCTTGACACGATGACAAGCGCCCAAGGAACCCAACTTCACTATATAAGATGTATTTCATTTACACCAACCAAGCCAAGTGCTCTCTTTCCCATCTCATCAGTCTAAGGCTTTGGTGGAGGAGTACACACGTTCATGCCAACTCTATATTTCTTACACCCTCCCCACTCAACGTCATTGTTGTCCCAATAATTCAAACATACTTCATTTGTTGAGATAGCAAATTATGCCACAACCTCAACTGGAATATAAAAATGTCTTAGTTTTAAACCTTTGTGACATCTATTGCACCCATACTTCAACCATTCCTCTCATGCATCTGTAAATTACACACCCCAATTCCTGCTTCTTGTTGGGTAGCTAGTCCAATCATCATGCACAAGTCTTGAGATGTACTTCCTCATGTCGAAACTTAATCTTTTTTTTCTTCTTTGTCATCACCTCATCCAACCTAGAAACATGAAGGAAATATCACACTTGCCCCTTTGCTGCTATTTTCGTTCACTTTGTTAAGAAATTCCTCTGCAACAACCAAGTGTTGCACAAACTAATCGTTGTGCTTGAAGTCTGACCCTCCAACATGTCATTGTGCACTAGCTTGTCCAACTGTCGGATAAGTTGGGTGGTCAGTCCAACCATTGGATCACTTGCATGATGACATAAATTCAAGTCAAATTGATCTCCTCCCATTCACATCTTGACTCTTCTATGCAAAAATCGACAAGGAAAACTCTCTTTCCCCACTATGATGTGATGTCACCAAAAACAAAGTCTTCCTTCATCTCTATTGAGAAAACCATTGCCACCTTATTCTATCGTTGAAACCATATTGTCTCATATCTAATATATCCAAAATTTCATGGAGATCACCACACGTCTACCACTCGTGCGACCAATCGAATTCACTCTCTTTAATCATCCCACAATCTTTAGAATCCTTAAGACTATCTTGTCACTGTTGCAACCATGCCCTCCATGCCACCATGGTTCACTTTGGCAAGTCTTCTAAGTCAAGTATGAGCATGCTTCATCGGTCAAACTCCCATATTCCTCATCACATGTCCATGAAACGACCCAAGTGCACAATCCTTGCACATCCAATAATCATTACCACACTACTTGATCATTTGTGCTTCGTTTCATCCTATTTGTGTGATCCTTCGATCTGTATAAAATCCCACAAATTTCTTTCACAATTTTTCCAATGTACTTTCCGAACGATTCTAAGTGGAACAAGTCTCCCAAAGACTTCCATGCCAAAAACATGTCTAAGTCAATTCTTCCATCAATTTTCACCAACGATCCTTAGATCTCTGAGTCATTCTATTTTCATCCACAATCATCTTGAGAATGTCCTCCCTCTCCCATGTCCCATACCATGAGCAGGAGCACATCACTCAATCCACTTAGTCTGTTTTTTGAATCATCTCAGTTTTATTTCAACAGTTCCCTTTGACGACTCTTTGCTACCTCTGTTCACCTCTTGGAATGAATCATCTTTCCTTTGCCAACACACTCCATTGTTTGGATCTTCTCTGCAACATTCAAGTCACCTCATGAACCAACCAATGTTTCTAAGGAACTCATGCATCAAAGTACCTTATTCAACCTTCTATCAAATGAAATGTGTGTCTCGTTGTATTCTTCATCAAAACAATCCCTTCAACATACTTCACAAGAGAGTTAGACAACGATGCAACTCGTCCCCATTTATGTCACCAAGTCTGTCTAATTCCACTTTTCGACTCGCCCAAGAATGTTTTTCCAAGCCCTCATTCACATTTTCCTCCCTCGGGGCACTTTGAATTGTTCATGACTCCACCAAAGGTTGGAACACTTGACACGCACCAAGTCTACGATGGGAACATGTCTCTCTAGACCTCAACCAAGTCTCCCCATTCACCCTTAAACGAAACCAAAGAAACAACCCAGATCTTCCAAGAACTTGAAATGATCATATTTTTTCACGAAATATTCGACGACCTCATGGTTCAATCCTTCATACTATCACAACTCTGCAACTTGTTTGAACCACCAAGTTTGATTTCGCTAATGAACCTCCTTGTTGTGGCCCAAGGTAAGTTGAAATTTTTAGCTAAGTCAAAGACTTATGATGCACCCAACCACACACTCCCACCAATTCGATGTCCAAAAACTTAGTTTTACTTTGTCACCAAGGTGCCAAGCTTTAAGATACAGCCTGTCACATTCATCCATTGTTGCAACCACAGGAACCAATGTCTTCATGTAGTTGTTGACGCTTGAAGTTATTAGGACCGAAATGACAACCTCATGAGGACATTAGTCCCCCTTCGTTTTTAGAGAGGTAGTTCTCCTCTTTGGATAAAAGATATATCTTTGAATATCTTGGATTAGGCAGAAAACCCCAAATATTTATTGCTTGAATTTATATGAAAATGGTTCTTAAATAACCCAATATGATCTTTATGTGAAACAAAAGTATTTTTATAATAGTAAAAGATTGAAGGAGGGCTTCAACATCATAAATAAGTTGTGATCAACATCACACACATTCTTCTTAATAGTATATAAATGCATCCATATATTTTTCATGAGAAATAGAAGAGAATGATTTGATCATCTCAAAGAATTTTAATAGAGTACTAGAATGAGTAATAAAAGAGAAATTGATAGGTCAACCTCAAATATCTCATATTTAAAACTCAAAGTTACAATATACAGTCAATATCAACCCCGAAGCAATTCTTTGTGGAGTTTATTCATGAGAAATGTTCTTCATTAACAAAAATTTGATAGCCATGTATGTGGCTACAAATACTCCATGATCATACAAGAAACGTTTGTATAATAATACAATAAAAACACTCAACAACTCAACCTTGTGCCCAACTATGAGATTCAATCATAAAGCTATGAGAAGTGGTGTAGAAGAATAAAAAGAATGGAGAAGATGGAGATCTCTTTCTTTTGATCAGAAGCTTGATTATGTATCCATGGATGTAAATTCTTATTCCTATGATCTTCTTCCCTTCCCCTCTCACAATATTGATTATTGGAACCATTGATGAAGCCAATCTTCTCTTTTTAAGAAGAGATTTTCTAACTACTTGAGTAGTTAGGGTTTTATTCCTCTCTTGAAATTTTTGTATAAATTTTTTCTTGAAACATTCCATTTAATTAGTTCCTCATTAATTCCTCATTAATGAAATTATATCATCAATACATACATATATAAAATCAGACTCTTTCCCTTTTTAATAAAGTTTTTTAAATAAACTTTTATTTTCACAATTTAATTCATTTCCCATTTAAAATAGGAGGACTGTGTTTTAATTTTATGGGAATGGTAATCAAATTTTTATACATGGAAATCACTTTTGATGGGATATTCATCATCTTATATTTCCAACAATATAAAGTTTTCACAAATCCATCGCTCGGATCTCAAGATATGAGCTCGTGAAGTTGAGTTGTCACGTAGGCCCATTAAAAATGAAGCTGAATGTTATTTTAATTTCTAAGGAAAATGTATCAACTTTTAGCACTTGAAACCTATACCATCATATTCTACATCAAAATAAATTTCCAATGATATAAAGTTTGAGTGATTCTGACACCTAGAGCTCAAGTTATGGCCTACACAAGATCAACACTCGGCCACCATCGATCAAAATTGATGGGCAAATGTGGGACCTTGGATGAATTTCGTGCTTCTCTTCATAAAATTTGAATTTTTTGGTTTAAAAGTCTATCCCACATGCATTTGGATATTATATTCTTTATGATATATAATACTAAGTGTTTTATACACTTAGCAAGAAACACGAGAAGAGAAGAAATTATGGAGCTTGGAGGATTTGACCTTTGGAAAATTGTCAAATAAAATAATATTTTTTTGGAATCCCATCGTCGTCCACCTCACGCCTAGTCACCCTAATGATTCATCCAATATTATCACACCATGTGTCTCAAATTTTATGTTACCGCGTGTCTCCAATGTTGAGTTTCCATCTGTCATGCCCTCATTCATTGCCATGTGTCATGGCCTCATTCATTACCATGTGCCATGGCCTCATTCATTTCCATGTGTCATATTCTCATTCATTAGTTTTCATGCCTTGGAATAGATTTGATAATTTGGCTAAGTATGGGAGATGTGATGAGAGGGGATGAGAGAAAATTGTGGGTAGCGGAAGTAGAGGGGGTATTTTTTAGGCTATGGGGATGAACAAGAGAGAATTCGAATATAAAACTTTTCATGAACCCGCCAACCCAGGAACCCATGGTTGTATAGATGATCAAAAACATACTAAGTGTAAAGGAACGGTTGGTTGGATTCACATGCAAGAGGAATGAAATACTTTGGAGATCGGCACCCGTGACAAGGATGATGGTCGAAAAGTAGATCATGGAACTTGGGGTGAAAAGTGAAGGTCACAGAAAATGGAGGATGAGGACTTGAACCCACGAGCCTGCGCAATTGAAAAATGGCTAAGTGTAGTAACATAATTATGACATGAGAAAGTGGGTGGAGAAGAAGACCTGTGAACCCGCGAACTCGATGAGGAGATGAGTATTTAGGGGGGAAGGGGAGAAATGTAGACAATGGAATTAAGGGAGGAGAATTGTAGATAGCGGGAGCGGGGGTGAGGAAGGTGAGAGGGAAGGGTGAAGGAGTGTGGTGGGTGTTCACCCTTGCCCCCCCATAGATGGAAATATGGTTTGAAATATGAATAAGTATGGGAGGATAAGGGATAAGGGAGTGGAGAGGGTGGAGAGATAAGGAGAAAAATGGTTAAGTGTTGAGATGGATAGAGGTGAAAGGTGAGAGAAATAAGTGATGAGAATACTTAGCCAAAATTTGAAAGAGGATATAAGAACATGATACTTAGAAAGATTATTCAAAATTGGATCTCTGGACCAGATATTAAATAACTTAGGCATATGGAAATATATTTCTGATTCGAAAAATGTGTGGCGAAGCTGAGACTTAGGGCTGAAGAATGAACTTATAAAATTTAAAAAATGTATTCTTTTGATATCGAGTATTTTATGAATCCAAGAGAAGGAAAATATAGATGACCAAATTTTGGTCAACAATTGGGTCCAACTGCGAGATAGTTACCCCTTGTGGATTGATGAGAACACTAGAATATCAAGACTAGTTATCTTCTCCATTGGGCTATCAAGTCATATTCAAATTGAACTCATGTAATTCTTCTTCTTTCATGGAGTTATCTTCAAACTTCAATATAAAGACTGCTTTATTATGAAAAATTGATTTGAAGAAACAAAGTATGTACATACATGATCTACCTACCCTAACATACTTGAAATAAAGAGGCACCTTATGTGTAGGTAGAGTTTCGATGGATCCATTCAAGCATTGATCGTATTTGTAGAATGAACTCCAAAATTATGAGATATGTTGAGACTTGTACCGATGAGTCAGGGGCACTCTCAATATGTACTAGAGAAAAATTGTACCAATTATGGTGAAGATTTGATTGCATTGTTTGGACAACAATGCTCTAGAACCATAATTCAATAAAATCAATTCTTGGCTAAGGATTTTTCGACATAAGAATGCATTCATCCTTTTCTTTATTTACAACCACTTCCAAGGTTATTGATTCAACAAAAATCTCTTGAAAATATTCTTCTTTCTTGTAAAGGCGATCGTGTTCATCATTCTTCTCAAGATTCATTTCTTCCATCAATTCTTCTTGTTGCAAGTTCTCTTGTGATGTTTCATCATCTATTGCAAGGATGAAATATTCTTGTGTATTTGGTGGAGGCTCTTCAATTTCATTTTCAAATTTGTTGCTCAAAATGTCTTCATATGGAGTATATAGGAGACTAAAATTTTCTTCTTGTAATTTGGAATTTTCATCTTCCTTTTCAGCAACATGACTTGACTTAAAAATTTCATCCACTCTTTGATTAGATTCTTTTTTAAAATTGGTGACTTCATTATCTTTCTTCCATATGGGAGAGGATGGGTGGGAAGCAACATTTAAAACATCAACAAAAACATATGAATGCACTTTTCGAATGAACTTTTCTACAAATGAATCTTCTAACACATCCCAACTAGTAATGGAGTTAGGCATTAATTAACTATACCATTCAAGAGAATCGTCTCGTAGAATTTGTAGGAATAATCTACATGTAACATTGTCTTCAGTGAGGTTGAAATCATAACATGTTCCTTTAAAATGAATAGAGTGTTTTTCTGCATCTTCTTAAGCATGCAAAAAGAATGTAGAAAAAATTTCAATAGGAATATTGGGCATTTGAAAGTCTATTTCTGGTAGATTTAAAGGGGTATGATGAAATCGCCTCCTTCTTTGAGTATTTCTCTCTTTTATTGAGTCTTGAAAAGCCATTGATGGGATTGATGAAGAATATAAAGAAGCATTATGACATGAATGAAACCCTTCATTTTGAATTTTTTTAATGGAGTTTCCAGGGAGTTCATTCTTGATCCAAAAAGGATCCAGAGAAAACTAAGGACAACTCAGAATTCGCAGAAGCAACTTAGGAAGCTCAGAATGGCCTCAACAAAGAGAGAAAGGGAAAAAATCCAAAGTCCTCAAAACTAAGTAAAATTGGCATCATTGCAAAGAGCGCATCGCAAGATTTCCAAAAGTGTAAATGGATCGTCAAATGGAGTTATGGATCAAAATATATTCGCGATCAAAGTTTTGGTCAACCTAGCCCAATCAACAGGGATAAATCAACATCCATACTGCTGACATCATCATCTGTATAGTATATGTGGCACATGAAGGGGGTGATATGTGTCATGTTGAAATCAACATGATGTCAGTATGGTGACGTGGTGGAACCAAAGGCTGCCACATGTCACTCATTTTTGACATTTTCCTGTCAACATGTGGACCAATGAGGAAGTTCCATGTGGAAATCTGTACAACCACGTGGAAGACCGTACGGGACATGGAAGGCTAGCGTGGTAGGCTAGCATGGAAGGCTGACTTGGTAGGGTGACTATGCAAGTGAATGGAATGGGCCAATGATTGGTTGTCACGTGGCAGTGGGAAAATCCCCAATAAGGGCCCGAAACCAAATTTTCAAAAATAAAAAAGGCTCACCAAATATGGAGAAGGTCCCACCAAATTTGGTGGCTAAACTTTTGATTCTGACAAATCTAAACAACAACTCCAAACTTGGTGGTGGTTCCAAACCACATATATATTGTTATAACTATAAGCCCAAAATGGGAGGCCCGTGGGCTCGACCCCGAGACCTCCCCCTATCAAAATGCCTTACATAGTATCAACCAACCGTTGGGCCAAGGGACTCTGTTGGTTAGTCCACCCAACATTTAATTTAAATGTTTATTTTTCCCACGGATGGGGAGAGGGCGCTCAATAGAACGACCGAGCATGTTTTTCGAGACAAAGTACAGTGAATTAATTGTAAGTTGTTGGCATAGAAACCGAGATGATATTTCTCATGGGCCTGGGGGTGCCAGAGTCATATTGAGGCGCGGAGACAGTCATTTTTGGGTAATTTGATGCCACAAATTCAATGGTGTTTTCTGTTTTTTGATTTGAGAAAAGCTTCTGGAGCTTAATTTCAAAATGAGGTATACTTATGTATTTTTCCAAATTCTTTTGTTGAGTTAATAAAAAGGCCTACCCATTTGAGAGCAGGACCTAGATACATAGTCCACTAGGGACGAACTCCGTTATAAAGTTTTTGTGTTCAGATTTGATGTTTATGTTGCTTCATTATTGAGCTTTTCCTTCTTTATGGTGCACTTTAATTTATGCTCATTTAATACAATTCTTTATAAGTCACTTCGATGAAAAGATCCTGGATCATGTTGGTATCAGAGTAATCATATTTGACATGAATTGTTGAGTGTGAATGCTTACTAGGGACAAGCATAAGCAGTGTGAAGGAACTCTTAATACTTTCAATCTCGAAGTTGGTCATGCATCCCGAAGGAATAAAATGGTAGAAGAGGACAAGCATGATGAATAGGAGAAAAAATTCCATATGGTCTTTTATCGCATGTCAGAAATGGTCAAGTGAATGTATGGAGACTACGAGAAGAGGATGAAGAAGAAAAGGAAGAAAAAGGAAGAACAAGCTGATGATAATTCTTCAGTAAATCAAGGGGTTGGAGGAGACCCTCCTAAGCCTCCATATTCACCATCAAGTTCTATCTCTTCTTCCTATGAGTATTCTCATCATTCTCATCATACTAGCCATAACGCTTATTTTAAGAAACCATTATTAAAGATTGATGTAAAGTTTTCTTTACCTATGTTTAATGGAGATGCTAATCCTGAAAAGCTAGATAATTGGATCCAATAGGTTGAAGTATATTGTCATGTTCAACAGATTGATGAAGAGGAATTTAAAGTTCAATTGGCTTCTCTTCAGCTAGAAGGCACCGCTCTCGTATGGTGGGAGAGAAAACTTTAGGAAATAAGTAAGTGTGGTAATCTTCTTTCCTTGTGGTCGGAATTTAAATCAGTGATAAGGAAGCAATTTTATCCATTGGGTTATTTACATAAAGCAATGATGGAATGGAAAACTTTAAGACAAAGTAAAGGTCAAACTATACAAAGTTTCACGAAAGAATTTAGGAAGAAATCTCTTTCATTAAACATTCCTTTGGATTCTTATGA
>SNQJ01S0069308.1:115756-130203 GCA_010110895.2 Picea sitchensis
AATATTGATGCAATATCATAAGCTTATCTATTACCACTCTGAAACTTTTAACCAAGTTGTTGTTAACTATCCGACATATGATAAAGAGTTGTATGAATTAGTTCAAATCATAAAGAAATGGAAGAACTACTTGTTAGGGAAGGAAACAATAATACATACAGATCATCAACCCTTACAATGTCTCCAAGCACAAACCAAACTATAACAATATCAACATTACATATGGATGGGTTTCCTACAACAATTTCATTTGGTAATCAAGTACAAAAAGGGTACGAATAAAAAGGTAGCTAATATGCTTTCTATACCTCCTATTGTTGCTTCTATTATTTTGAAGAATGCTTCTTTATCTCATGATATCTATGTGGAACAATATGCTATTGGTGAATATTTTAAAGAAGTATATGAGAAGCTAACCCATGGTGCACAGGTAGAGAAATATTGTCTGCAGGGAAAAATACTCTACCATCGTGGAAAGCTATGTATTCCTACAAGTGAACGAGTCCATGTAATATGAGAAGCTCACACTTCTCTTGTGCCTGGGCATTTTGGGGTAGGAAAAACTATGGCTCATCTGCAGAGGTTTTGTTACTGGCCTCAGATGAAAGTAATTGTAACTAAATATGTAAAGGGGTGTGTGATGTGTTCTACTTGTAAGCCCACTAATAGAAAACTGGGGCTATACTCACCACTACCTATTCCTTCCCATCCATGGGAAAATATCTCCATGGATTTTGTAGGGGGTTTACCAATGTCGAAAAGGGTTCATGACTATTTGTATGTTGTAGTGGATAGGTTCAACAAGATGTGTATCTTAATGCCATGTAAAAAGAATATCATTGCCGAGATGACTGCTAATATCTTCTTTCAGTATGTTTGGGTTCACTTTGAGTTACCCACATCCATTATCTCAGATCGAGATACTCGATTCCTTGGGGATTTGTGGACAAGTTTGTGGAGAATGATGAACACCAAGTTGAAGAGGAGCATTGCTTTACATCCATAGACCGACGAACATATAGAGGTTGTTAACTGAACAATGGTACTTTTTCTTCGAGGCTACTGGAACAAGCATCCCAAGTTATGGGATGAACATATACCCTATGTACAACATGCTTACAACCGAGCCTTACATTCCTCCACTCAGTGTTCTCCTTTTGAGACATGTTTTGGGTATTTAGCTAAGGTTCCTTTGGACTTGATGTATGGGAGAGATATCGATTCAAATGAAGAAAGAAATGAAGATAGAGCCCGTAATTTCATCCATAGGATCCAGTAGGTACATCAAGGAGTTAGGGAACAATTAGAGAAAATTCAAGAAGAGTATAAAGCTCGACATGAAAAACATAGGGTTGATCATCAATTCCAGGTTGGAGACCAGGTATGGCTTCACATCAACAAGGAGAGATTGAAGGGTGAAGGAAAGAAACTCAAGCCCATCCATTATGGACCCTTCACTATTTTGGAGAAAAGTGGTACCAATGCTTTTCGTCTAGATCTTCCATCGTATATGTAGATCTACTTAGTTGTAAATGTGGAGAACTTGAAACTTTTTTAGCCTCCCATGATCATGGATTAGGATGAGGAAGTTTCAATACCTTCAGTTGATGATTTTTCTCTTGAGTACATGGATGAGTTAAAGGAATATATCATCCTGGACAGAAGGATGAGGAATTCATGCAGGGGTGATGTTGATTATCTTCGAGTAGGCTTAAAGGGCACACATCCAAGCAAGGCAAAGGGGATCGAGAAGGACAAGGTGAGGGAACTCTTCCCTCACTTATCTGTTGATTGATGAAAGCTTTTGGTGGTCCAAAAATCTCTCAGTGGGAAGGAGTGATCCAAAAAGGATCCAGAGAAGACTAAGGACAACTCAGAATTCGCAGAAGAAACTCAGGAATCTCATAATAGCTTCAATAGACAGAGAAAGGGAAAAAATTCAAATTCCTCAAAACTTAGTGAAATTGGCATCATCGCGAAGAGCGCATCGGAATATTTCCAACGATATAAACGACTCATCAAATGGAGTTACGAATCAAAATATATTCACAGTCAAATTTTTGGTTAACCTAGCCTAGTCAGCAGGGATGAGTCAACATCCATACCAATGACATCAGTATCGGTACGGATGATGTCAACATCTGTATAGTATATGTGGCACACGTGTCATGCTGATGTCAACATGATGTTAGAATGGTTACGTGGTAGCACCAGAGGTTGCCACGTGTCACTCATTTTAGGCATTTTCCAGTCAACATGTGGACCAATGAGGAAGTGCCACATGGTAGTCCGTACAACCACGTGGCAGATCGTACGAGATGTGGAAGGATGGCATGACAGGTGACGTGGTAGGGTGAATTTGCAAGTGGATGGTGTGGGTCAATGGTTGGCTACCACGTGGTCCATTCATGGGCTACCACGTGGCAGTGGGTAAATTCCCAAGGAGGGCTCGAAACTGAATTTTCAGAAATAAAAAGGCTCACCAAATCTAGCAGAGGTCCCACCAAATATGGTGGCCAAACTTATGATTTCGAAAAATCTAAACAAAAAATCCAAACTTGGCGGCGGTTCCAAACCACATATATATTGTTATAACTATAATCCCAAAAGGGGAGGCCTGTGGGCTCGACCTTGGGACCTCCCCCTATCCAAACGCCTTACATAGTATCTGCCAACCATTGGGCCAATGAAATTTATTGTCTAGTCCAACCAAAATTTAATTTAAATGCTGAGTTTTTCGATGGATGGGGAGAGGGAGCTTGACAGGATGCCCGAGCATGCTTTTTGAGACAAAGTACAGTGAATTAATTGTAGGTTGCAGGCACAAAAATTGAGATGATATTTCTCATGGTCCTGGGAGTGCCAGAGTTACATTGAGGCGTGGATACAATCATTTTTGAGTAATTTGATGCCATGAATTCAATGGTGCTTTCTGTTTTTTGATATGAGTAAATATTCTACAACTTAAATCCATAATGAGGTACACTTATGTATTTTTCCAAATTCTTTTGCCGAGTTAATAAAAAGGCCAACCCATTTGAGAGAAGGACCTAGAGACATAGTCCACCAAGGATGAACTCTGTTATCACGTTTTTGTCTTCATATTTAATGCTTATGTATCTTCCCTATTGAACTTTTCCTTTTTTATGGTGCACTTTAATTTATTCTCATTTAATACAATTCTTTATAAGTCACTTCGATGAAAAGATTCCAGATCAATTCTCCTAAATCTTTGGTGCTTCTCATTTCCTTTTGAAATTACAAAAAAAGTGAGCCATGCTTAAAATAAGAAACAATTTTCTTGAATCTTCTTCTCGAAACTTTGAGCCATGGAGATTTATGGTTCCTCCAATATCTTGAAAATAAATCGGTTCCCAATATGCTTGCCAAAAATGTTGATGCTTGCATCCGTCATGACCAAAACCACAACCTCATGAGGACATTAATCCCCCTTCATTTTTAGATAGGTGGTTCTCCTCTTTGGATAAAATATATATCTTTGAATATCTTGGATTAGGGAGAGTGCTAGGCAACAAACTCCAAATCTTTATTTCTTGGATTTATATGAAAATGGTTCTTCAATAACCCAATTTGATCTTTATGTGCAACAAAAGTATTTTTACAATAAGAAAATATTGAGGAGGGCTTCAACATCATAATTAAATTGTGATCAACATCACACACAATCTTATTAATAGTATATAAACACATCCATATATTCTTCATGAGAAATAGGAGAGAATTATTTGATCATCTCAAAAAATTTTAATAGAGTATTGCAATTAGTAATAAAGGAGAAATTGATAGGTCAACCTCAAATATTTCATACTTAATACTCAAAGTTACAAGATACACTCAAGATCAATCCCAAATAAATTATTTGTGGAGTTTATTCATGAGAAATGTTCTTCATTACCAAAAATTTGACAACCATGTATGTGGCTACAAATACTCCATGATCATACAAGAAACGCTTGTAGAAGAATACAAGAAAAACACTCAACAACTCATCCTTGTTCCCAACTATGAGATTCAAGCATAAAGCTATGAGAAGTGGTGTAGAATAATAGAAAGAATAGAAAATATGGAGATCTCTTTCTTTTGATCAGAAGCTTGATTGTGTATCCATGGTTGTACCTTCTTCTTCCTATGATCTTCTACCCTACCCCTCTCACAATACTGATTATTAGAACCATTGATGATGCCTTTCTTCTCGTTTTAAGAAGATATTTTCTAACTACTTGAGTAGTTAGGGTTTTCTTCCTCTCTTGAAATTCCCGTACAAGTTTCTTCTTGAAAAATTAAATTTAATTAGTGCCTAATTAATTCTTCATTAATGAAATTATATCATCAATATATACGTATCTAAAATGGTTCCCTTTCCCTCCTTAATAAATTTTTTTAAATAAACTTTTATTTTCACAATTTAATTAATTTCCCATTTAAAATAAGAGGACTATGTTTTTCCCGGATGGGGTGACACGGGGCGCGATGCTGCCATGTGGGAGTGAGCCGAGACGCAGTGTTAATGCATCCACCGGCTCACATCACCTCGGACATTAAATCGACATGTTTATGTGCAGGTGCATTCAACAGATGAGGCCCCTCGCGGAAGGGAAGGGTACCCGCACTATCCAGTAGACTTTAATGGAGGCGGTGATGGTTTTAGTTATGGCGACTGGTTTGGCATTTGCGCTCATTGTTCGAGTTGCTAGTCTAGGTAGCAGGTCGCTCCCGAAGACCTTCGCTCCACAGACGCACCAGCATTGCAACAGTCTCTCTCCCATTCCACTGGAGTGGTGGCTACTCTCGGCCACCTCGCCCACCCTCAGCAACAACTCGAATCTAGTTGGAAGCACCCGAATAATCCACTGGAACCTTAGCATGCCACGCATCAAAGGGAAACTGCGAAGGGGAGTGGCATGGTACACAACGGAGTCATGACGCAAGAGGAAGGAGAACTTTGAGAAAGCAATGGCGATGTCCGCCAGGAGGAATAAGAACAAACCACGGACGCCTCCAATGGCGTATGTCGAGGAGGTAATCCCGGAAGGAGGCCTGGAAAGCCCTCCTGAGCATACCCTGTTCATGGTACCGGAAAATTGGAATCCACGCTCGCACTTTGGCCCGGTTAGCAATCCACAGCTGGAAAGAAGCATGCTCGACCCCCGTGACATCAGTGTAGAGAAGCCTTACTCCCCCTGCTATGTGGAAGAAGTGGTTCCTCCCGAACCCACCAGGGAAGCAGAGGGGCACAAAACGCAGGAAGCAAAAACGACCACCAACGAGGAGTTTATGGACAGCCACCGCCCGGAACAACCACCTTCAGTGTACTGGGGATATCTCAATCTCGTCTTTGAGATGAGGAATCTGCTGGAAGATCAGGTCTTCCGCCTCGCGCGAATGGATCAGTGGCTCGACATGTTCTTTGCAGCTCATTCTAGAGCTACGCCAAAGAAACAATGTCCAACTTGCGCGCGAGCTTACTCATTTCCAACAAGATGGAGGCATTCCGTGGACAAAGAAAAACATCCTGGTTCAGAGGTTACTTAATGTTCAGACCTAGACTTTGCTTTTGGTTTTGTTATTATAGTTTATGCCTTAGGATAGATAGCTATCAATATTTCTTAGCTCTAAGTGAACGAACCAGTTCCATGCTTCTGCCTGCTAGTCCTGGTTTCCTTCGGGCAGGACGTAGCAGCGTCAATTTTGTTAATTTTGCTTATTTTGCAAATATGGTGACACATGGACAAGGATGCCCAACTGTCCCGATTTCCTGCTCAGGCGGGACAACTGGCATCACTAACAACTATGTATTATGTTTATGGTAATATAATAGGCTCCAACCCTTTTTACTTAAAAAAAAAAAGAGGACTATGTTTTACTTTTCTGGGAATGATAATCAAATTTTTATCCATGTAAATAAACTCTTATGTTATATTCATTGAATTATCTTTCCAATTATATAAATTTTGCACAAATCCGTTGCCCAAATCTCAAGATATGAGTTCGTGAAGTTGAGTTGTCACGCAAGCCCATTAAAACTTTAGCTAACAAATATTTTAATTTATGAGGAAAATGTATCAACTTTCAGCACTTGAAACCTCTTCCACCATATTCTACATCGAAATACCTTTCCAACGGTATAAATGTTGCACAATTCTGACGCCCGGAGCTCAAGTTATGGCCTACACAAGATCAACACTTAGCCACCGTCGATCAAAATTGATGGGCAAATGTGGGCCCTTGGATGAATTTCATGCTTCCATTCATAAAATTTGAATTTTTCGGTTTAAAAGTATATCCCACATGCATTGGGATATTATATTCTTCATTATATATAATACTAAGTGTTTGATACACTTGGCAAGAAACACGAGAAGAGAAGAAATTATGGAGCTTGAAGGATTCGACCCTTGGAAAATTGTCGAATAAAATAATAATTTTTTGGAATCCCGTCATCGTCCACCTCATGCCAAGTCACCATGATGAGTCATCCAATAATATTATGCCATGTGTCTCAAATTGTATGTTTCCACATGTCTCCAATGTTGAGGTTCCATGTGTCATGACCTCATTCATTTCCATGTGTCATATTCTCATTCGCTTGTTTTCATGCCTTGGAATAGCTTTGAGAATTTGGCAAAGTATGGGAGATGTGACGAGAGGGGATGAAGGAAAATTGTGGGTAGTGTAAATTGAGGGGGTAGTTTGTAAGCTGCGAGGAAGGACAAGGATAATTCAAATATAAAACTTTTCATGAACCCGTGAACCTGGGAACCCGCGAACCCACGGTTGTATAGATGATTAAAAATATACTGAGTGTAGAGGAATGATTGGTCAGATTCGCATGCAAGAGGAATTAAATACTTTGGATATCGGAACCCACGACAAAGATGATGGTCAAAATGTAAATAAAGGAACTTGGGGTTCAAAGTGAAGGTCACGTAAAATGGAGGATGAGGGATTGAACCCGCAAACCCATGCAATTGGAAAATGGCTAAGTGTAGTAGCAGACTTATGACATGATCAAGTGGGTGGAGATGAAGGGATGCCAACCCGTGAACCCGATGAGGAGATGAGTAGTTAGGGGGGAAAAGGAGAAATGTAGATGATGAAAGTGAGGGAGGATAAATGGAGATAACGGGAGCGAGGGTGGGGAAGGTGAGAGGGAAGGGTGAAGGGGTGTGGTGGGTGTCCACCCCCCACCATAGATCGAAATATGGCTAAGTATGGGAGGATAAGGGATAAGGGAGTGGAGAGGGTGGAGAGATAAGGAGAAAAATGGTTAAGTGTTGATATGGATAAAGGTGAAAGGTGAGAGAAATAAGTGATGAGAATACTTAGCCAAAATTCGAAAAAGGATAGAAGAACATGATACTTAGAAAGATTCTTCAAAATTGGATCTTTGGACTAGATCTTGAATAACTTAGGCATATGGAAACTAATTTCTCATCTGAAAAATGTGTGGCAAAGCTTAGAATGAGGGTTGCAAAATAAAATTATAAAATTTCAAAAATGTATTCTTTAGATATCAAGGCTTTTATGAATCCAAGAGCAGGAAAATATAGATGACCAAATTTTGGTCAACAGTAGCGAAGCCCAACATGGACCCATCTTGGTTATGTGCATCCGAACTGTTCACATCAAGCCTCCAAATCAACTCTGTGATATGCAAAACTTCATCAAGGCACCTTCTGCATTCAACCAAACCCATCTTCTCTGTTTGTTATCTTCACACCCTGAAATGCTTCTGCATCAAGACACCATGCATAAATCCATTTATCGTTAAGTCACCTGATGTTAACCGATTTTCAATACTTTGCAACGAATCAAATCATCCGAAATCTACAATATTCATCTGCAACTCAATCGAATCAACTCTTCTTCAGTAGTGCATGACACGATGTTGGCATGGTGGAAAATGTGCTTAGTTGTATGTTCTGTTACCCAAAAATTCGCTTCACTATCTCAAGTCAAACCATCCATCAAAGTATACTTTGTTATGCGCTCTGATACCAATTGTCATGGTAGTGATATAGTTGAAGAGCTTCACCAACCCTTCTCCAAATTCTAAACGAATCGGCTCTGATACCAACTTTCATGGGCCTAGAGAACATACAGTTGGTCGGTTAAAAACACTCAATGTTCCCAATCACCATGCAACGCCAACATATTTCATTCGGTGTTAAGACCAGAACGAATTACTCAACCTGGGCTTCTCCTTCACTTATTTTCATTTGTTGCTTAGTTATGTCTACGTTTTTCTTATACAAGTAGATGATTTCAACAATAAATAAACACCATTCATACATGAACAACCAAAACATATCTGTGGGCGGCCAAACCGACCTAACATCCAAAATCGTTTATTAACAAGAATTGTAGTGTGTTGAGCTAAACTCGTGCCACAGAAAGAAATAGTTTACAAGGAGCTTTGCTTAGTTACAAAGAACCTATTACAACAACCGAACAACTCTACTTCAACAAGTTTCTCTCGGGTGCTCTTCCTTCATTTCCTCAAACTAAATGAAATGTCATCATACTTCGTTACTTGAATCCTACTACTCTTTCCTCAGTGCGTCTTCCCCCTTTCTCGGTTCAAACTTGTATTTTTCCTCATATTGGAGCAACCTCCCTTTGCTACCATAGTTTGTTTGTTCTACTGCTCCCTTCAAGAAAGACTTTCTCATAATTTCTCTTTGGTTCTTCCTCCCCAAGGCATCCCAAGTTACCCTCAAGGGTCTACTTGGATCCTTGGGGAGAAACTCACCCCTCCTTCTTGGTCGCTACCTCAGAACCTCCAACCTATGATTATGAATATTTCTACCCCTTCCATGGAATATTTTCCAAATGGTTAGCTGGCTTGGTTATATAGACGCGCACAATTTCCAAGCGACATGCCCCTTCTAACCGATGCGACCCTTCGTCACCAATCCAACATGCCCCTTTCGGTCATTTTTTCCAGTTAACATTTTTGAGGCAACTTGCCAAACAATGCACTCCATTTTCATAGGTGCGTTCTTCCTTATCCAACCCTTAATTTTTCGGTTTTGGGAACCTAAGTCACCTTGGCATCTAATGGTCATTTCCTTCATTGTTTGGTCAACTCACCTTGGCACAACACGAGCCCAAAGCATCCAAGCTACCCCAACCTTCATTCTTCTTTCGGGCATCTTGGCGCTCATGTTGTCGGAGCACCCATCATCTCCAAACTTCATTGGGGCGCCCATGAATTCCATGGGGTGACCACCTAGCGTGTTTCTTTAGTTAACCTTCACTCACAAGCCTCCTTGGTGAAGTCGTCCTTAGCATGAAGACACCTTCCCAAGGAACCCAACTTCACTATATAATACGCCTTTTGTTTCCATCAACCGAACCAAGCGCTCTCTTGTCGAGCTTGTCCGTCTAAGGCTTCGGTGGAGGAGTGAGTGCTCATGCCAAATCCAAAGGTATTACAAAATCCCATATATTAGTAATCCCATCAACAATCTTAATACCAAATACCAAAGTTGGGGACAAAGCTGGACCATGACTTTCTCCCTCCACATTCCTAAGTGAGAGTCACAAGTGTATTAACTCCTCAACCATAAGAAAATCATGACATGGGGTAGATGAATTTGTTTATGCATGTCATGGATTATGGGTAATCTTATTCAAACTCACCGTCCAAGGTATACTCAATATACTGACACTATTTCACATTGTGTCTTGGGTTGAGACTTGTTGTGGGCACAGGGAGTGTGCAATCCCCAAGGTTATTAACTTATGGACCTAGGATTACCTAGATCTTATGACCTAATCCCAAAGACATGGAAACACCACTGAATAAATCTATGTTGTGTTAATGAAGAGCATATAATGTAATTAATGCAGGTAGATATAAGAACAAAGTTACCTATAATGAGAGCTGTGACATCAAAGCGAGAACTACATTTAAAACCCATATTTTTGCATAGAAACATCAAAATCAACCCCCAAATCAAAGTGTGAGTGCTACGGTGGCACAATTTTTTTCAAATGGAGTTAAAATTACTGTATTTTCAAACACTGGCGCTTCAAAGCTGAGACAGTTATGAAAAACCAGAATTAGCACCTAAAAAGCTTGATGTTTTATTTTTTAAAATGTTAAAATTATAGCTATTTACAACCTAATTGAAATCGTGGCATTGACAACAAATCCCTATGTCTGATATTATTAAAAAATTTGATCCTAAATTGTCACTTGAAAAATTATTTACAAGCTATTTTTTTTAATTGCCAAAAAAAAAAAAATATTTTTTTTTTTTTTTTTTACAAATATTTTTTTAAATGAAAAAAAAAGCAGTTAAAAATATGTTCAAATTCAAATTAAAAAAATGTGAAAAGAAAAATAACTAAAAGAAATGAAGAAAATATAAAATTTTAAACTAAAACTTCTAAAATATATATATAGATAGATGCATAAACCAATGGATATAAAACAAAACAAGTTTAAAATCAAATATATAAAACCAAAAAGTTAAAAAAATTGTAAATAAAACTTTAGTAAATTTAATAAAAAAAAAAATTAATTAAAAGAGTTAGCAGAATTTAGTTAAAGTCAAAATCAAAGATAAAAACAAAACTCAAAACAAATTTATTAAATTAAAACAAAGTTTAAAAAAAATCAAAACAATTTTAAATTAAAATATAACAAATTTAGAAAAAAAAAGATTAATATATATATTTTAAATTCTAAACTTAATTAAGTTATTTGAGGTTGTTGGGCATTGTGGATTTGTGGAGGCAATGTAAGACGTAAGCCATGCCACTCTGGGGAGCTAAGGGCTTATCATAGAATTTGGGCGATACAAACTTGTCGCCTCCATGCCCTCAGGAGGAACAATGTATATGCGTTTTAAATGTTTTTAAATTTTATTTTAATTTTTTAATAAAAAATATTAATGTATTTTTTAAAATGTGTTTTTTTTTTTTTTTTTTTTTTTTTTTTTTTTTTATTTTTTATTTATATATTAGTTTTTTTTTTTTTTTTTTTTTTTAAGGTTTTTAACTTTTTAATATAAAATTTTGTTCAAATTCATTTTTTGTTTTTAAAATATATTTTAAAATGTTTAGGTTATTTTAATGTATTTTTTTTTCTTAAAAGGTTATATTAAAGTTTGTATTCCAATCCTTTTGTCTTTTAGTTTTTTAATAAATTATTTAAATTTTTTTTATCTTTTGAGTTGTTTGAAATAAATTTGTTTTTTTTTATTAATTTTTTCAAAAGTACCTTAGTTTTTTCATATAATTTTTTAATTTTGAGTTTTCATTTCCTTTTGTAGTTTTAATTTTTTTCTTAAGGTTTTAATTTTTTTTTTTTTAATGTTTTTTAACTTAAAAAAATAAAATTTCTAATTGTTTCCATTTTTAGTTTTTTAGTTTTTTTAAATTGTATTTTTAAAAAAAAAAAAAAAAAAAATGATTTGTTTTTTTTGTTTTTAGTTTAAAAAAACCAACTCTTATATATTTAAAAATCTTTATTTTTAATAATTTTAAAGTTAAAAATAGAATTTAAAACAATGATTTAGAGTCGATTTTAGAGGTTTTTAGCTCGTGATAATGAGTATCAAGGTCACAATTTCAGATTAAGTTATAAATTTTAACTCCAAAAATTTATTTTCAGTAGCATCATAATCAGGGTCCAATTTAAGTTTTGTCACAATGACATCACAGAGTTCTCAACCTGTGGTCTTAATGGGTATGAACTTTAATGACTGAAAAACAAAAGGTGCTACCCAGTGCTTTCACCCTTTGATTTAGGGGTGAAAACAACCATGCTGAAAAAAAGCCACAGACTCTTGAGTTCTTGTTAAATGTGAAAAGGATAATTTAAGTGTAAACTGGCAGGATTCACTCATAGGGTTTTGGTTTGAGTGAAGTTAGCATATGCCCTTGCTCTCCATTATTCTTAAACAATTGTAAAAATTTTAAGCAATGATTTAGGAGTCGATTTTGAGGTTTTTATCGACGATGATAATGATTGTCAAGGTCACAATTTCAATTAAGTTATAATTTTAACTCCAAAAAAAAATTGGTGCTACTGGTAGCATCACTTTTTAATTCAAGGGTCAATTTTAAAGTTTTTGTCCACAATGACATCAGTTCTCAACACAACGGGTCTTAATGGGTATGAACTTTAATGACTGAAAAACAAAAGGTGCTACCGGTAGCACCACTTTTTGATTTAGGGGTGAAAACAACCATGCTGAAAAAACACGAACTCTTCAGAGTTCTTGTTAAGTAGCTTGAAGGATAATTTAAAGTGTCGCTTCTTCGAGGATTCACTCGCAAGGTTTTGGTTTGATGATTAGCATATGCCCTTGCTCTCAAATTATTCTTAAGCAATTGATAGAAACAAATAGATCTCTATGCAAAAAAAATTGTAGTGTTATCTATGATGCATGGCTTTAAGTTTCCTCGACCCTGTTTCTTACTCGCTCCCAATCTCAATGGTAACACAAACCTACTTGTGAATGAAAATGATCAAAAAGATAATTTCTCACAATAATTGAAGTATAACTTATCTCATTATTTTGAGATGGTACATGCCATCTCAAAGGAAATTTGAAACAAAATGAAGGGAACCCTATCTTTTTCTGGTCAACATTATCCATGTCAATGGAGTTGGGAAGGCCTTCAGTATGTATGATGTCATTATAATAATATGGGGAGAAATGAGAGGATCACCAACTAAATCAAAACTTTTATGTCAGATCATTAAAATATGTGAGTGTGCATTGAGAAGGAGTGCAAGAACAAAAGTCCATTTCGATAAATAAGATAAACAAGAAAAAATGCTCATTTTGCTGGGCAAGATTCCAACTAAGTCCATTTGAAATTTGGAACTTTTCCACTTGGTTCATAGTTCCATTTGAGTGAATTTCATCATCAAATTTATTGAAATTATACCATTCTACATGTGTGCTAACATTTTATCGATAGTGCAATCTAATTGACAGGTTTCTTCCTACCACCCTTAAGGTAACACCCTATACACTACCATCGACCACGTTACAACTTGCGCACTACCTTGGGCAATAATATGTTGATTATATCTCTAACAACGTTACCTTTTAGCACATCAAAATGTTTTTAGAAGAGACTACATTGCAGGACATCCTCTGTCGAGCAGTAGCCAGAGTCTCCAGACTTGGGAAAAATTGAATTAGAGAGATCCATATGGGAGAAGTGCTCTATGGAGGTGCATGGCCAGGGATCCATCTGGGAGAAGCGCTCTATGGAGGTGTTTGGCCATGGAAGATACTTGATGGATCATGTGGAAGAAACATTAGCAGTCTAATGCTTATTTCAGAGATGGGTTTCTCTACACAGGTGACAAAACTACTACTATTTCAAAAGCTCACAATCTCTATAATATGTTATGCTCAGAATTGAATGCCCTGCCTACCTAATATATTTTACAACCTCTATAATGAAGTAGGAAATAGATTGGAAACTGTAAGTATATGAAGATTGTTATCAGAGATATAATAAATATAATAGATTTAGGTTCTAATTTGTGAAATATAAAGCTTGTTATTTACAACTCTTGAATAAGTTTCAACTCTTCAATATTAAGGAAACAAATAATCCACTCAAAACAAAATTTTGGATTTCGTACCTTATAAATTTGTATGATGGATTTGATCCAATGGTCTCCAATGGACCTCCTGGGTAGTACTCCCCTCCCCTGTGAAAGAAATAATACTTTCCATCTCCGGACGACCTAGGATTGATGACACAAATGGATGTTGCAATGAAGAAAAAGACATAATATCTAACTCCGCCTTTGTCATCTAATCAACTTCACGCACCCACTATCCACTGGTCTTCACCCACTGCCTAAACTTGTTCAAGAGAAATGTGGCAATTTTCAATTTTTATTAATTTTAAAAAAAAATATCATATCCAAACAAGATTATTTAATCCAATCAAGCCTTCCTACAAATAATCATGTCATACTTTACACCTATAACAATATTATCCTAATACCACTATCTAACTTATTTAAAACAATTATAACTAATTTATAAGTACATAAGATTTAAGATTTATAAATCCTTTAAATCTTAAATAATTATATAACATAGAAAAATCATAATATTTATCTACGTCATATAACAATATTATCGTAATATCACTATCTAAATTATATAAAATAATTATAACAAATTTAAAAGTACATAAGATTTAAGATTTATAAATCCTTAGTAATTATGTAACATAGAAAATTCATAATATTTATCTTACAATTCCTAAGATCTTTTAGGCATTTAAATAGCCCATTTTACATTTGTCCACTTATATCAAGTATAAGTTTGACTTAATGCTATTGGTGTGAAGTAAGACTTGACTTAGTTTTTATTTAGTAATCCAAAACATGTATTCAAATAATTTAGAGTGGTTCTCCTCGTAATATTTTT
>SNQJ01S0069309.1:0-41601 GCA_010110895.2 Picea sitchensis
AATATCCTCCCACTAAATCCCAAATAATTTCATTTGAAGAAGAATATCCTCCCACTAAATCCAAAGGGAATTAACACGTGGATGTGGAGGTCATGATCGTATAGAAACACCAATAAAAATGATCAAATCGATCTCCTTGATTTATGTAGGCGTGTACTTCTCCACTAAGGTGGAGTGGTGTATGTGTCATGAGGAAAATGACAAAAGATTTGTCATAAAGTTGAGCTTGTAAATTTATCCTTTAAAAGTAGATACACACAAACTTTTTATGGAAATATTAATTAATAGATTATAATATTTATATTTTTTTTTTATGAAAATATTAATTAATAGATTATAATATTTATATTTATATTTATGAGAGATCTTTTAAGATTTATAAAGTCAAGAATTACACAAAGTTAAGTTAGTAACTTTAATGTTTTTTTATTTCAAAGACGTCTCAACTTATAATATATTATTTTTTTGGTAATGTTTTAAACATCTTTAATATAAGTATATATTATTTTTGTTGATAGAGTCAACAATATATTTAAGTTATTCAAATCTTTATGTTGAATTGAGTGTTTTTGTATTTACTTTTTTATACATAGGGTAATGATGGTAATGTTTTAAACATCTTTAATATAAGTGTATATTATTTTTGTTGGTAAAGTCAACAATATATTTAAGTTATTCAAATCTTCATGTTGAATTGAGTGCTTTTGTCTTACTTCTTTATACATAGGGCAATGATGGTAATGTTTTAAACATCTTTTATATAAGTGTATATTATTTTTGTTGGTAGAGTCAACAATATATTTAAGTTATTCAAATCTTCATGTTGAATTGAGTGCTTTTGTCTTACTTCTTTATACATAGGACAATCTATCATTGTATGTACTTCTTTCTCAATTTGGCCTCGTTTGCAAAGTAAACATAGACATTCTTTTTTGTTTGTTTTTTCCATCTTCACTTTATCTGTAAATCTTTGTGGATATTCCACTAGACTAGAATGTCATGACATATCATCTTACACAATTCTACAATCTCTTTGTTATCCAATGTTTTACTTTGGATTCATATTTAATATTACTAACATAGCACACAAAATACTTAGATAAGATGAAATTTAAATGAAAGAAGTTAAAGCAAAGAACACATCATCCATACAATGAACACAAGATGTACCCTAGGAAAACCAATAGCATAAAAACCCGGCTAAAAGGTGAGGACTATGCCTTCTCTTTTCTTTTGAGTTATGAAATGTAAGTACAAAGAAAGTGCACTCATTATGAAGTTTCCATGGACATTGTGGCATGTATGGATATTACAAGATATTTCACTTCGCATGTTCTACTCCAATATCCCACTCCCTTGCTATGCTCAACTATGGAATAATAAATAATACAACAAGAATGGAACATCTTTCTATCCTAGTGGCTAAATGTTTAACAATGTATTGATAACCATCTAGGGTTGGGCTAGTGTTGTTGCATGCCTCAACCCCTAATAAGGGTTAGGATATTGGACCCTTCAAAATTATCATGAAAGTCCACACATGGCTATCTACACATGTGTGATTAATGGGAGTTGATGTGGCATCCACTTGGTACCATGGTGATCAATATGTAGATCAACTAGTGGGAGGCACATAATCCACATACGAATTCCGATTGAGGTGATATTTACGTCATTGGAAAGCTCTTAATGTATAGAACAACGTTGAGAGGCTGGGAACTTTTTTGAATTTTTTTGACCCCATAAAATGTTGTTCAATCCCTCAAATGAGCTCCAAAAGGTTCTAGACCCCAAATCACCAAAACATGTCCTACCAATAAAATGGGCCCTACAAGCCAATAACTCCAATTCTCTACCTAGAAAGTACCAAGATAGATGGAAAATTATATAGTAATAAATTTCAGATCATACCTCCCCATTTTAGGAGGCCTTTGATCCCTAAAATATTTTAATGAAAAAGGTGAGAATTGTTTTCCTCTACCTTCTCCTTGGAATACCATCCTGCCTTGCTTGGAAGTTGTCCCTTGTGACCCAACTTGCCATAGTTTATGCTTCCCACATCTAGTTGTACTAGACTTCTTCTACAAAATTGTATACTTTTTGAATTCTACCCAAGATTCTAGTGTTAAGTCCTCTATGGTAGGTAATACTTACCCATCAATTTCTTGGTCTAACATGGAAGGCTCATAGAGTTTCATATTCTCCACATTCATTATTGAATAAATGTGCATAAATGGAGATAGATTGATTATGTAGGCATTATCGCCTACCCTTTCCAACACTTCAAAAGGACCATACCACAAAGCCTTGATCTTCTTACTATGACCCTTGAGCCTTTATTTGTTAATATACAACCATACTCTATCTCCCACCTTGAATGTCTTGTCCATTATGTGTCAGCCACGTTGGGTCTTGTACTTTTCCTATTACTTATTCAATCTCTCTTGTAGTTGCAAATTCATTAGTGTAATCATATCAATGAATTTTTCAGCATTTAGTTCTTCCTTTGTGATGTTTTCCCTCACTCCTCCTAAGGGTAAAGGTGTAAAATATCGAAAGCAAGTTTCAAAGGGGACTTAATATGAGAAGCATGGACCACTTTGTCAAATTTTCATCCCAAGTCCTTAGATATCTCTAATTTTAACCCCTTAAAAGTTGAACCAATGCCATGTTCACTACTTCTATCTACCCATTTGTTTGTGGAAAGTTTTAGATTTCAACTTGGTTTCCATTTTCTCCCAAATTGTAGTTCAAAAGGTATTGAGAAATTTGGTATATCTATTTGAGATGAATCTCCTTGGTATCCCAAAGTGCACCAAGACCTTTTCAAAAAGAATTCTTGCTACACATTGTCCCTTGATGGTCTTTTTACAAGGCACGAGAATGCACATCTTACTAAACCTATCAACTACCACAAATAAATAGTCATGTCCCTTCCTGGTTCTTAGAAAATTATATCCATGGAGATGCTCTCCCATGGTCTAGTAGGTATATGTAAGGGAAGTACAAACCTTGCTTCCTATTATTGCGTTTGCTAGTATAACAAAGTATGCATCTTCTACTAAATTGAGCTAAATCTTCTCACATTGTGGACCAATAGACATACCTTTGTAAGTTGACAATTGTCTTCCCAACACCAAAATGATCTGTAGCTTTGGAGATGAGAGTTGTTAGCTTTTGGAGTTACTTTGAAAGTGTTTACACCATGTTTTAGGGTGCTTCATGAGATTTGGAGTACACAGTGTATATTCAACCCTTGGATGGTTTAAGATGGATTTACACATGCCAAGATGGTCCATGATGGACTTGCACATTTGAGATGTCTTATTCAATGGTTGATTGACCACATCTGAAAGGCCACATGGTAAGGCAAGCGAGGATTAACATCCGTGACATCAAAATTAATAACCTTTGAGCCACAAGGGTCTAGAGATCTTAACGTAGATAACAAGGCATTCCTCTGTGAAGGACACGTTTGGAGAACCTCCAAAGGAGAGTCTCAACATCACACAAGGGGTTTGACCCAAATATTTGACAATCGAATAGTTCTAGGCAGCTTTGGCATTAGGATTGTGGGCAGAGCGTTTTAGTATTCCTTTCGGAATACGAGGCAGAGGGTCTAGATTTTTGATCTGCAAAGGTATTTCCAAAAGAGGGGGAGACTATGGAACTGTAACAATCTATGAAGAACTGTAATCATGAGATCGAGTGGCTACATTAATCTGAGACTTGACCATATTAACACATAGACGATCACCTTCATGTGTCGTGGGGTTTTGATTCCCGCTCAATGCATTTCCGGTATTGGAGGACCCCGAAGCCATGTGTTGATTATGTGGAAATGGATTGCTCAGCACAACAGGTGGTTGAGATAAGAGCCTCGAGGCTTCCTCAAGTTTTGGGCATAGGTGGGTAAGGTGATCATATTTAAAAAGTTTACAAGGAAACTTCACCTTCCACTTTTCTTTCTTTCCCTCAACAACATTATTATTCGATCTATCATTGTTTTTTTTTTTTAAGTAAGAAGTATATATTATATTTAGTGCCTGCTAAAGCTGAAAAAAAGTTGCCAAAATATAGTATGATACTGGCTGTAGTTACTGGACTGCCCCAACAGAGGGGAAACCAGTCCAGCCAACCCCCAATTCACAAGTCTTAGAAGGTTGTTGGTTCAGAAAACACACAAAGTTCATACTGACTGCCATCTAGACTAGGAGCCTAATGAAACTGGATGCACAGCAAAAAGAGAGCTAAACACCTGGCGAMTAGCCTATCCACGTGGCTCRRAGGTCCTCTGTCCACGGTTCTGTCTCGATGTTGGTCGGCTGGTCGTCCCAACGTTTTTCCTTTCGCTCCTCACGCTCCTTGTTCTCAACTGGGCCGCTACGTTCCGCTTCCTTTTGCTTCGCTGCTGCCTGTCGTAGCATGCTATCCATCTCAGTGTCAGGTGCCTCCCCCGGAGTAGAGCCAGCCGGGTCCGAGGAGAGCTCCGATTGCATAGTTGAGAGGATATGAAGAAAGGTCGCGACATTTTCTTCTGTGGCCTGCAGGCGAAACTTGAGGTCCGCCACCTCCCTCCTGAGCTCAAAGACTAAGTCATACAGGATGCCCAATCGATCTTTGAGGTGCTCACTGTCGAGGTGGGCTGCAGGGTGGAGACGCGCTCGTTTGGACTCTCCAAAAGCCGGTGATGCACTCCTCCAGGTACTCGAGGATCCAGGGAAGGACATTGTCGCTATGAATTGCATCCGGGGGTCCTGAGGACAACGTTGAGTCGGAGTCGACCCTCACGGGATATTGGCCATGGAGTGTAGAAGCAAAGACTACGAAGGTGGCGAGGTAACCGCGAAGCGAAGATGTAAAGACTGCAAAGGTGGCGGGGTGGCAGCTGGGGACATAGTTTGGGGGTAGGAGGAGGAACAGGTCGCCGGGGAGGCTGAAGGCGAGACTGGGGGTCTACGGGGCTTCCAGGGTGAGCCCCTCTTCAGATTTCCTCTAATCCTTTCTTTCATGTGTGCAGGTGAGCAGGTCTGGACAGCGTTGAACCAAAGTTACAGATAAACAATGGAGATAGCCTCTGAGCGAGCCTGGTTTTGTTTGCGCCGTGAAGGGAGGAGCCCTTCAGACCACATACAAGGTGCAATGCCAAAAACGACGAGCCAAGCCATAATATAAATTGTGGAGGAGAAAAGGGTGGCGTAAATGCCCCTTACCTCGACCATTATGCCGAATTTAAATGCCATTACTCTCCCGGGACGACACTGTCCTGCGGCACGGGCCCGTCACGTGGCTCCGTGTTGCATCGCACTATGTCCGTTCCCATCCATCGCCACGGGGAAAACACTAACACCCCATCCGGGGATATTCGATCTATCATTGTTAGTTGTGTCCTTGTCTTTGTTATTATTTCTCCCACCCTTACGATTATTACCTCGTCCTTTCTTTCTAGTTACCATTTGGGTTGGTCGATGACTGTACATAATGCACATCTGTCGACTAAGTGGGAGCAGAGGATGAAGAGGAAGCTTGTCCTGCTACAGACTGGCTTAGAGACAACTCCTTCAACTGGTTCATCACCAAGTCTGTAGACTTAGCATTTGCAGAGCCTACGATGTCATCGACAAGAGGCCCAAGATTTTGTCTAGGGTCATAATTTGACCGTGGCGCGTCAGGAATAATTTCATATAACATCCCAGATTGAGCATATATGAGGTCTAATTGCTGAGCTTTGAAAATAGCTTCTTCCTCAGATGTTACCCCGGATGTAGAAACATCCTTCAAAATATAAGACAATAGGGATTTAAGGAACCACTCCAACAGAAAATCCAGGGGAATGTAAGCTTTGATCAACCTCTTCTATCTATGCTACTCTTGGATATGGTCCCAGATTTGCGTGGCCTTATCTTGGCGAAGGGATGACATAAGTTCTATGCCGACATCGTAAGGAACCTGAAATTGGAAGTGGTTGAGAAAGACCAAAACCTTCTGATTAAAATTTCCATATGTTCCCCCTGGTAGCTCAATGCACCATTTCGCTACAACCCCCGTGACAGTGCGTCGAAATAGTCTCAAATGAATAAAATCGTCATTAAGAGAATTGGATGAGCATCAAAGATGAAAAACAGTAACATGATAACCTAGATCCTCACTAGTCTTTCCCTCGAATTTTAGAATATCCGAAGGAACCTTAGTGGGGACGGGGGGCCATGACGGATCATGACGTATTGGGTCATTCATTAATATCAAAAAATTTGGAAAATTAAGCGTGGATAGAAAAGGGAGTCGAGGTTGCGTCATCTAAGCCCATGATCCCGATAAATATTGATGTTGAGGGATTGCATCCCATCCATGGTTTTGGTATACACCATGGTCTTGTCTGTTAAGGTAATATCCTCCTCCAAATTGATTCATAAGAGGATGTATGGGCACCATATCCATAGGAATGGTATAATGAGGGTTATAAACATTTCCCCCAACTGGAGTGGCTCCAGGATGGGGGTTTCCCATAGTATGAAACTGACCTCTTCCAGATGGAACTCCGGAGGATAGAGGTGGATTCCTCATAAAAAATGTGTTAGTCAGAATCGACGTGGAGGAGGAAGGGGGGAAGAAAAGAATATAAGAAGTGGATTGTTCGCCCGGTTGAGCAATCCATCCAGGTGCATTAAGACTAGGATTAGACTTGAAATAAAAATGAGGTTGACCCCCAACTATAGGATTCATTTGGGGAATTTGACTTCCACCAAATGATAGAGGAGTATGCAGAGGGGCCATGCCCCCAGGTCCAATACTAGGATTTACATTAGTTGCTGGAATAGTGGATGAAAGGTGCGATGTCATATTTGTCATACCAAAAGAGAAAGGTTTAGAGACTGAAGGTGTGGAATGAGAATTGTATCCAAGCGTACCAAAAAGAGACTCGAAAGGGTTCGTTACTATAGGTTGAGTAGAAACCATAGGCCGGATAGGAGTAAGGACGAGAACCTCTGGTACTACAACTGTCGCAGCTGAAGGAGTTGAAGGAACCCCATTAACTACAATAGGTATAGGAGTCGAGGGACTTCCTGTGTCATTCTGTCTCGACTCAATACTCATAATTGTATAATCACAAATCTGGTAGGTGGAGGTATCTGTACCACGTTTAGTAACTTTACGCCTTTTAGAAGGAAAAGAATCAAGATGCTGTGGTAACTTCAAGAAATGGTGAGACCAATGAGGAAGCTGGTATAGCTCCACGATGACTCAAGATTTGAGATATAAAACCAAATCCTAGTGCCAACTAACAAGCAAAGAGCACATCAAAATAAATAAAAAGGCCAAATGCACACAAACATGATGTAGTAGCTGAAAAGGAGATTCCCTCACTAGAGTAGGTATTACTCGCCCAAGAGGGGCCCGAGACTCCCTTCAAAAGATTGGAGGTATCAGAATCAGTTATAAGGGCCCTCATGGGTTTTATGACGTAGTCGGTCAGATCCCTCGGAGAGGTAATCCTCCATAAAGGCTGTGTGATGTCCAACCCTTATCTGACTCAGGGTACCTGCAAAATAACCCCTGTAAGTAACCTATGTGGCTACCTATATCAACCAACTAAAGAAACCATGATATAACCAATGCGCAAGCGAACAGTTGTAAGTCATATCCATCRTGTGGGTAGGGTAACAAAGCCCAAAATMTTGAAAGCACCATCTCTCACRAAGGTAAAGGTACTAGCAAGACCCCCAAATACGAATAGATCCCCAAAAATATATTTGACACTAAGAAAGTATTAGAGGGCCATCTCTGCAACCAACTTCGCACGACCTCGTGCTTAACTCTGCTGTGAGTGGAATGTCCTGACGTCACTAATTACACAATGGATTTCACCACTCCCTGGTCAGACACATATGTTTAGTTTAATATCCTTGGAGAAGTTTACTCACAAAATCCTATTCTAAGGCCCTATATCCTATGCTTGTTTGTGTACTMTGAAAAATAAAATCATTTCTAATCAATTTTAGTTAATCAAGGTTACTTTTAATGTATTTTGTTTACTCAAGAGATGTGGTCATGAAACTGATGATATTATGACCCAACATATAAAAGAAATGAATATAAACATAGTGCTAAGTCCTAATCTTAAATTCTCAAAAGATGATAAGATTTTCAAATGAAACTTTCAATGCAATTCTACAGTTTCAATAAGATGCAATCCTTCCACATATGTCAAGATCAATAGTAAATAACCAAAAGAGAAAATGCCATAATGAAAAATGAGATGTTTTTTTTTTTTTTTCCAGTAGATGGAAACGTGACATGGAAACCCAACACAATTTTTAATTTTGAGCACCAAACCCGATGTACATGAGCTGTAATGGAGCAACCTACGTATACACTTGCTGTCTAATTGGTAGGGCACGTATATGTGAAAAATATGATTTTTTGGCTCTGGAAGGTACAACAAGGGACTTCAAGTCTGCATAGGGAAATGGAAAGGCCATCCAAGCAAGTTGCATGGGGTGAGACAAAATTTTCTATAACACAGGGTTGTACATGACAGTACATGGGTGGTTTAAGTAGAAGGTTATTAGATCGGATCTTGGATTTGAGGATTTGAAGGAGAGAGGGATTCATCCTTTGAGACACAATGGGGAACACATTGAATATTGAGGACAGGCTGGAAGGGGAAACCAACTTCCAAGCATATAAGGCAAGGGTTATTCTTCTATTGGAGGAGAATGACCTCAAAGAGTATGTTGAGGGTGTGGTTGCGAGTCCGATTGATTCGTAGGAATTGGAATATCACAAGAAGAAGGACGTGAAGGCCAAGTGAGTGTTTCTAGATTCTATAAAGGATCACTTAATACCTCACATTGACAAGACAAAATTTTCCAAGGAAATGTATGATTCTTTGGTGAGTCTATACCAAAACAAGAATACAAGAAAGATGCTACATTTGAAGCACCAACTTCAAGTTGTCAAGATGTCTAGTGAGGACATGATTGTGAACTATATTATGAATATTACAGAGATCCAAGATCATCTTGAAACCATTGGTGAGACAATATAGGATATTGAGTTGGTGTATGTAGCATTGAGAGGTATTCTTAGGTATTGGGAACCTTTTGTGCAGGGTATCTATGCACGAGAGACGGTGCCAGGGTTTGATAGACTATGGAATGATTGTATTGAGGAGGAGACTCGGTTAGATTTCGGGGATGGTTTGAAGAGTAGAAATGATGAGAACCTTTCTCTTTCCAGTCAAGAAAGGAAGGGCAAGTTCAAGAAGATTTCTAGTGGAGATTCTATTACTCAAGATGGAAAGAATAAGAAGGACATGAGAAAATTCAAGTGATTTTCACATTGCAAGTTCGAACATTATGCAGGTCGATGTTTTCATAGGAAGAAGGGAGGGAAAAAAACACAACCAGAGGTAGTTGCGACAAAAAAGACTCAAGTGGATGCATTTTCTAAGAAGTTTGAATAGAAAAAGTTCTTACTTGTTTCCCTGACTTAGGCACCATATCAACTGGTGCATGGTTGATAGATAGTGGAGCCACATGTCATATGACGGGAGCATGAGAGGTGTTCAAGAACTTCATAGATTCTAACTCAGATATGCATGTGGAACTTGGTATGGGGACCAAGAATGCAATGAATGGATTTGGAACAATGTCATTCCAGTTGGAGTTAGGAGGCACATTGAGAGCGAAAAATGTGATATGGGTGCCATAACTCAAGATGAATGTGGTTCATTTTTAGTGATTAATAAGAAGGTATTTGACGTAGCGTTCTAGGATGGAAATGCACTAATCAACCCTAAAGGATCTATCTTAGAAAAAGAAAGTGTCCTTGGAGTTAGAGAGAGAAAATTGTATAGGATAAAGGGCCAACCTATGTGAGTAGTGGAAAGTAGCAGAATGAAAGAGAACAAGGAATGGGCATCTCTGAAGGTTGAGCAACTCATATGGATTCAACCTTTAGGTTCAGGTGGGAAGGAACAACCTTCCAATTTTTTCGAGAAGGAGTCATGGTACGAGATGGCATGCAGATTTCTCAAGAGAAGGAGGGTTGTAGGAGCATGTTCAGAGGTAGTGAGTCTTCAAAGACAAGTTAGATCATGATGGCAGGGATACCATCTGTGTCAGAGGAATCATCCAATCAGGTGGATTGGAGAGAATACATGGTAGCGGATTTGGTAGTGAAGATAGAGCCAAATCTAGGGTGGAGAAGTACCTTCCTATCTAAGAGAGAGTGTTGATGTTAGTGGTAGAATCATATATGTACTTCCACATTGGTATATGTATAGCATGTGGACGTTGTCGAAAACATTCTATCCTTGAGTTTAATTTAGTTAAAATGAATTAATTAAAGTAAAATTATTTTTATTAGTTAATTGAGTTATTTAAGGAACATGCTTAGCATGCAACATGTAATATACATATTAAGTGGGTGTGAGAAGTAATCTCAACCATGGATCACTTTGGAGATTAGAAATAGATTATAACTCATGATTATAAAAGCAAGGCTAGGGTGAAGGAGGAAGACACTTTTGATGAGAGATCAAAGTCATAGACTTGTGTGAGATACACTTGTGAGATACTTTGATGAGAGACCAAGGTTGAGGATAGAAAAGAAGGACTTTTTCTAGTGTGACGAGTGTATAAGAAGACAAGGACTTTTTCTATTGTGAGGAGTGTAGAAGCAGAGAAGGACTTTTTCATACATGAGAGTAAGGAGATATCACAAGTTGGGTGAAGATATTTCATGCAAGTGTTTGATTTAGAGAGGGTTGGATCACAAAGGACCTTGATTCAAGATCTTGGATAGGTGGAGAAGTATTTTCATCTAGAGATCATATAGGTCAAGGAGATGAGAGAGTAGAGGTAGCCGCAGGTGGGTTTTAGAGGATTGAAGCCACAAGAAATGGGTGCACCATACAAAAGTGTTTGTACGGTTTGTTTTTACATGTACATGATTCATAGTGGAGACAGTCATATATGTATGCGGGTCAGCTGAAGGTGAATCACGTACACCTTGAAAAGTGTATTATTCAGAGGTTGTATGATAAAGCATACTTGGCTAGGTTTTTCTATAGTTTCATTTCTCTCAGTGGGCCATTTTCCATGTTACAGGAGCCCTGATTTAACCTTAATAAAAGCATCTTAGCATTGGTTTTCCCTCCGAGGTTTTTCCATAGGTAGTTTACCCAAAAGATTTGGTGTCTATGTGCGATATTTATGGTTTCCTTATGTGTGCTTCCACTGCATGTTTAGTTGATTACTCAACTGTGCTTTTAGTAGATAAAGTTCTTTTATTTTGAGCTAACTGTCGGGTGTTGGGTAGGGGAATCTCAACATGGTATTAGGGGATACCAAGGGTTGTTAGAGATAATAAATCAACACAAAGCTCCTCCTTAATTGTTGTTCCTGATCAAGTTGCTCTTGTGTAGGATGCTCAATTGTTGTTGGAGGGTTTTTTATTGGCTGAGTTTCCTCATTTGCAGTTATATTATGTTCCTCATCTTCTTGTTCTTAAAAAACAAGACTGTTAGCATGGTCTGCACCATCATGGAAATCTATTGAGAGAATGGGGTCAGATGAGTGTTTGAAATGCTCATCAAAATGGACAACCCTAATAAATAAGACAACATTAGTAATAGGATCAAATAACCTATATGCATTCATGTCTTCACAGTAGCCAACAAATATTAGTGGTTGGCTCTTCTTCTACACAACTTTGTGCTTTTCATTTGGAATTAATGCCCATGCTACACTTCCAAATACTCTAAAGTAGATACACATGGATTAACATGACTCCAAGCTTCCTATGGAGTCATATGCAACACTGCTTTATGAGGCATCCAATTATAAATGTAATTTGTATAGTTCACTGCTTCCACCCAAAAGGAAGATGACATGTTCTTGGACCAAATCATGCATTTCACCATTTCTTTTAATGTCATGTTCTTTCTTTCAACAACACCATTTTGTTGAGGGGTGTAGGTAACATAATGATGATGTAGAATACCATGTTCTCTACAAAATTATTTGAATGATTGAATGACATACTCCCCACAATTATCTATGCATAGATTCTTGATAGAATGAGAAGACTATTTCTCAACAAAATCCTTGAAGGTATTGAAAGTGGAAAATACCTCACACTTGAGCTTAAGAAAGTAAACCCAAGAGCCTCGTGAGAAGTCATCAATGAAAGTAAGTGCATACTTAGCCCCTGAAAATGTGCGAGTTGGTAAAATCATGAGATCACTATGTACCAACTCAAGAGGTGTTCTAACATGCAAGGATTTTCCTTTTGGAAAAGGATCTTGATGTTGTTTTCCAAGAGCACATTCTGGACAAACTTCATCAATACAAGAAACTTTAGGAAGTCCATGAACCAATTTTTGTGTGCTCAACTTCTACAAGTACCTGTAGTTTAGACGTCCAAATATTTCATTCAAAATCCTACTCAAAGAATCAACATGTTTAATGAAAGAGGAAGCCAAAAAAGGCTCAAAACCAACAAACTTCTATAATTTGGAGTTATGATCAACTTTTCCTGAGGCAACAACAATGTCAATATTTCACAATTCTCAAATGAATACATTAACAGAAGAGAACACTATCGTTTTCCCATCACCTTAATGGAAAATATGATAGATTGCGAGTACATTAGCAGAGATGTTAGGAACAAGAAGAACATTATTGATGCACCCTTCATCTATCTGCACAATGCATGATCCTAAAACATTAAACAATGTAGAGTCTCCAATGGAAATATGATAAATGCTACAATCAAAGGTTAAAGGAAGTAACTCATTGGAATGAGTCGTATGATGAGATGTAGATGAATCCAACATCTAACTACCTAAAGATGTATACAAGGCCCGATCATATAAAGCGTGCCCCTTTACCTGTTGAAGAAGGTTTAGACACATAAATTTTGTGTTTCTGCATGGCTTCATTCAATGCCTCAAGTTTCTTCCAGCATTTTGATTCTGGATTCCCTTGACCACTGCAAACGCTGCACGTTTCATCTGAATTTTTCTTCTTTGTCTTGGAGGAAGACTCACTGGACTTGGAAAGTGGAGATGATTTGTTTTTTTGCTAAGTTTTGGAGGGAGTATCACCACCATGTGAAAAATATTTCTTCTTTTTATATGATCCTTTCTTCTCGCCTTTCGAGGTATGGACCAAAAGAGATTGATTGTTAGAGTTTGAAATGGAATCAAGTTGCATAAGCTTGGATTTTTCCTTTGTGAGGCACTCACAAAAAATCTCAAAAGAAGGAATTTTAAATTAATCTTCTAGTGCATCCATCGTAGAATAAATTGTAGAAGAAAATACCTGATAAGGACCTTTCAATTTGGATAGAATAAAGAAAATTCATTGTTCATTGGATTTGTATTTTCTACACCCTTTTAGTTGTTCCACCAATGACCTGATTTGGAAATATAATCTTTAATAGACGAATGCTCATCAAGCACAAGCGATGGAAATTCTGCTTCCAACTATAGGGCTCTAAATTTATTGACTTTACCAAATAAGGAGGCCAAATTGTCCCAACTTTATTTCAGAGTTTTACAATCAACAATGTGGAACAAAAAAATATTTGACACATGCAAACCAATGACACCCATGGCTTCATCCAGTTTGTTTCGATAGACAAACCTCTTGATTTCCTTGGTGAATATGGGTTGAGCCTCAATTAAAATTTTCTAAATCCCTTTTGATTGCAACGACTGTTGCATCTTCAGTTTCCATGTGTGATATTTATGGGGAGTTAGGAGCTCAATAGTGCTAAAATCCTTCATTTACAATTGGGAATATAAAAGAGAAACATAGATATGTGTCTGTGCAACTTTGAAAATTTCAACGAATGAAGATCAAGCTCAAAACAAAGAGCTAAAAAAATATTGGCCTCCAGATCTGGAAAAATCACCCTCAGCAAGGAACGAATCTTGAGATTATTTCCAACCTCGAAAAATGAAGGCTATTCTGACTCCAAATACAAAATCTTGCATCAATTAGAAAAGAATTGAAAAACTTCTTACCTGCTATTGAGATTTCCACAACAAATTTAGTATAACCGAACACAAAAAGCAACGCAAAGATTCCTGAAATATCATAAGAAAATAGGATTGTGGGCCTGACTATGTATTTGGCTTCCAAGCTTGTAAAAAGGCTCTTGGATACAAAATGTGATGCTCTTTGCTGCAAAATGTGATGTCCTTCATCTACAAAAATGTACCACCTCTAGCTATAAGAACGTATCATCTCTGGTTTTAAAAAAGTGATTCTTTCCGATGAAAACAAACTGATGGTATTCACTTCCAAAATCATGATGCTCTTCACTAGTTGGTTTTCCTTCAATCAATCTCCCTGCTTTCTATGATCACTAGAGTTGTTTACATGCAACTGGTGCTCGTGCTGTGAGGAAGATACTCATACGATTTCTCATAATAAATATCATTACCACTGAATGAGGTAAACATTAGCAAAGTATATTGTGGAAAGTGAGAGAAACCGCCAATTCTGGTTGTTGATCCTTGATGAGGTGTTGTTTTTCATGGTCACCTCGGAGTTCGAACTTTGGTGGGTGATGGTACAATGCAACGGTTCGATACCAAGAACTGAGAAAACCCAAGGATCTCAGCTTCATGACAAACGTTGATAGCCACTCAATTTTCTTCTCCATAAATGAATCTCCAAACTTGAAAACCATGAGGAGGAGGACGTCAGAGGAAAGGTATTGAAAAAAGAGAAGTTGCCTTCGAAAACTATCAACTCTTTGAGAAAAATATGAGGAGGTGTTTTCAAAGTTTCTTTGATACCATGTGAAAAATACATAGGTTTTCGAGCATTGCAAAACCAAAACCTCCTACATGTGAAGAGGTGATCTATTGATATTCGCATAATACATAGAGAGTCCTCAATATATATGATTGAAGAGGCCCAATAAATTCCTAATATTATCTAGTTAGTTAAAAAGAGAATCTACGTGATCTTATCACATGTGTTTAGAAATAACCACTGTTTCAAAAAACACACTAACATTGTAGATGATTAAAAAAAACACACTAACACGCCCCATAAGAAAAACCTAGGGAGAAATAAAGAAGAACAAAGATGGGTCAAAAATTATTTCTATTTCTATTTTTAATTATGGAATTAGTCACCCCCTTATGTGCCATCACACAATAAATTTTCTTATATGTATTTTACTAAAACAAATAATTCATTGTTTTCAATTTCATATTATTATTTAAGATTTTCCTTCCAAAATGGATAAATAAACTTATAAATTAAATTAATATAAGGAATCAATGAAGTTGGAGAATAAGGATTCCACATTCTTACTATGCCCTCCGTTAGTATTATCTATGGATTAAGGACTCCTTGTCCATGTTCTCATGGAAAAATCATCAAGATCATTGTTCCCATATTTTGATGCAATATTGTGTGTCTTTTATCAAGGATCTCTAGTTAATACACATGGCTAGGCATACTTGTAACTTTATATAACCTAACATAGAAGGTTTGTTTATATAGTCTACATAATCTAACAATAGGTAGTTGTTGATGTCTAGATCTGTTAAGGTCTAAAAAACAACCTCACAAGGATATGAATCCCCCTGCATTTTTATGGAAGTGGTACTCCTCTTTGGTTGGAAGATATATGTTGCATATCTTGGATTAGGGAGAATGCTAGACAACAAACCCTAGATCTTTATTTCTTTGATTTGTTATGGAATGGTTCTTGATAACCATATATGATCTTTATGTGCAACAAATAGCTTCTTAACAATGAAAATATTGAAGGAAGGATTCAATATCAGAATATATACATACTCAACACCATTTATGCAACCCTCTAAATCACATACAAGTAGAGGATACATCCATATCTTCTCACAAGAAAAGGAGGAAATAGTTTTGATCATTTCAAAGAAATATAAATGAGTTATGGATTCACAACTTCAAATAATTTGATGGGAATAGTTTAAAAATATCATACTCATAGATCCCAAGATATGATAAATCATTAAAGTAAATCCCAAAAATAGTTCTCTGTGGAGTTTCATAAAGATATTCAACAATACAAAATAGCTTAGCAAACCAATTGACTAAATGTTCAGAAATGAAGCTTGTCAAACACAAGAACTCAATCTCAATGAATCCAATAGATAATCCTGGCTTATATCTTACAGTCACATATATGGTTGTAAATACTCCATGATATTAAATAGAATAAGTCCTTCAAGAATACAAGAAAGAAACTCAAGAACTTAGCCTTATGTTTATTTAAAAAATACAAACAAAAATCCTTGAGAAAGTGGTGTAGAAGAAGAAGAATAACAGAGAAGATGGAGATCTTTGTTTGTTGATCAGAAGCTTGGCTGCATGTTGATGGTTGGAACCTTCTATTCTGATCTCTTGCTTTGATAATGAAACCTTCTCTAACTCTTTCTTTGATGGTATTATGTCTCTTTTAAAATCTTCCTTCTATGCTTCTTGAAGTAGTTGTAGATTTTAACCTTGTACAATTATTTACTGCAAATAGATTTTCAATAAAAGAACAAAAAAGATACAATGAAAAATACACACATGACAAAGATTTTTCCCTTGGAAACCCAAACCGAGAAAACCAACATATTCTATATTCATCTTCATCATACATTATTTACAATAAAATATACATATATTATTCTGTAGCATTCAAAATCCTAATACAATGACTCGGATTAGTCAACAACCCTAATTCTTTAACTGGAAATAGAAAACCATCGACGAAAACCATGTGTCAAAAACTACCCAAAAATGGACGCAAAAAACTACCAAGAATATAACACATACCCAACATTCTCCCACTTGTTGTTTTCTTTGCATACATGGGGTTACAAGGTTACATAGTCAACAATCCAGGGAAACAATGGCCATAGATTCTCTACACCAAGAGAACTTCTCAGTGCTCGCAGATATTGTTAATGAATCTACAACATTCTTCAAAGTGTCCGCCTTCATCAACAACATCTTCCTTTCTTCAACCATGTCTCTCACAAACTGATATTGAACATTAATATTCTTTGTCTTTGAATGATAAGCTGGGTTCTTCACCAGAAAAGGTGCACTTAGAATGTCAGAATCTATCCTTACAACTTGTTGTACCAATCCAATACCTGAACACAATATTTGTAACCATACTACTTCCTTGCTGGCATGAGTGGCTGCCATGTATTCAACTTCTGTATTTGAAAGTGCCACTACAAATTGTCTTTTTTTCATCCAACTAATTTCTCCTCCAAATAGGTTAAACACATACCCTCTTGTATATATTCTACGATCTAGATCTCTAGCCCAGTCTGCATCCACAAAGCCATGTATGTCCAATACTCTGTCCAAACCTAGTCTTCCTTGGTATCCCAATCCATAACTAGTAGTGCCGCGCACATACCTAAAAATGCTCTTTAATGTTCTCCAATGATCCTTCCCTTTTGACATATACCTGCTCAAAAATCCCATTGCATGTGCAATGTCCGGTCTAGTACAGACCATTTCATACATCAAACTACCAACCACACTCGCATATGGAACACGTGAAACATCCTCATCCTCTTTCTGTGTCTTGGGACATTGATCCATAGATAACTTTACACCTATAGGAATAGGGACCCTGACTAGTTTACATTCTTTCATATTAAACCTCTGTAAGATGGTCTCGACATATTTCTTTGATTTAACCAGAGTTTCCTATTTTCCCGATCTCTTTTAATTTCCATGCCCAAAATGAAATTTGCAGCACCAAGATCCTTCATGTCAAATTTAGAGGAAAACTAATTTTTCACATCCTGGATAATCTCCTTGTTGTTTCCTATCAACAACATGTCATCCACATACAAGACCAAATAAATCAGATTATCACCAATTAATTTGAAATACACACATTGATCCTCTTTGCTTCTTGTGAATCCAAGTCCCAACATACAAGTATCAAATTTTTTATACCACATATTTGGTTATTGTTTTAAACCATACAAGGACCTTTTCAGCTTGCATACTAGCTCCTTCTTTCCCTTCATAGAAAATCCTTTTGTCTGCTTCATGTAGATTTCTTCTTCTAGATACCCATGTATGAATGTTGTCTTCACATCCATATGTTCTACTTCAAAATCAAATGCAAAAACAACATATACCATAAATCTAATAGAGGTTAACTTGGAAACATGAGAAAAAATATCACCAAAATCAATTCCCTCAACTTGGGAATAACCCTTTCTACTAACCAAGATTTGTATTTCTCCACTTTGCCTTTTTCATTCAACTTCTTTTTAAATACCCATTTGTTTCCAATGGGATTTCTTCCAGTCGACAACTCTACTAGATCCCAAGCCTCATTCTTATCCAAGGCTACCATTTCTTTGACCATGGCCTTTTCCCAAAGTTTTCCATCTTCTGAATCCACTTCCTCCCTAACAGTTGTAGGACCATCATCGGTAATAGACAAAGCAATATTTGAACGAAAATTAGGTGGAGTATACCTTTCCGGTAGCCTTTTTTCCTGAATCGATCTCCTCAATAATGGACTATGATGATATTCTTCTTCTAATTCCTGTTCTTTTGGAGAGTTTGATTCATCATCCTTTAACTCAAACTCTTTCTTCTTTGGTTGTTCCTTACTTGGTAGGACTTCATGTTTGACAACATTTTTCATTTCTCTAAATACCACATCTCGGCTATACACAACCTTTTTATTTTCTGGTTTTGAAATCTTATAACCTTTGAGACCATCTTTATACCTAATAAAGATACACTTTTCAACCTTCTTGTCTAGCTTACTTTTGTTTTCCTTTGGAATGTGAACATAGGCCTCACACCCAAATACCTTGATATATGTGAGAGAGGGTTTCTTACTAGTCCATACCTCATGTGGAGTCTTGTCATCTAGTGCTTCTGAGGGTGATTGGTTGACCAGGTAGCATGCAGTACCCACTTCCTTTGCCCATAATTCTTGTGCTAGCCTAACACCATTGAGCATGCACCTTCATTTTTTCATCAATGTCCTGTTCATCCTTTCTACAACTCCATTCTATTTAGCTGTATATGGAGTAGTATTCTGCCTTTCTATACCACACTTCTTACAAAACTCTTCAAATTCATTCTCAAATAAATCTCCACCATTATCCATCCTCAACACCTTAATTAGTTTCTCTATTTGATTCTCAACAAGAGCCTGAAACTCTTTAAACCTGTCAAAGACTTTAGATTTCTTCCTSAGGAAATATATCCAAGTATTCCTCGATAAGTCATCTATAAATGAGACATAGTACACATATTTCCCCAATGATGGAACTAACACAGGTCCAACCACATCACTGTGCACTACTTGTAAAATTCCTTCTGCCCTCGTTGCACCAGAGGGGAATATTACCCCATTTTTCTTCCCATATACACAATATTCACAGACATCAAAATCTAGAGAGAAGTTAGACATACCTTCAACCATACCTTTACCATGTAGTAGTAAAAAACCCTTCTCTTCGATATGCCCCAGTCTTTGATGCCACAAAATAACCTGTTCTCCAGAGACTGTAGGAGTTTTTTCTTCTTCAACTTCAATATTAGGAACAATGGAACTATTACACTCATCAATAATAATGCTTCCTTGTAGCTTATAAAGAGTTCCAATCTAAACTCCCTTCAAAAAAACCATTCCTCTGCGAACCATCCTGCAAGTTTCTTTTTCAAATACTGTTTTTACCCCTACATCGTCCATTTTTCTTACACAAATCATATTTCTGGCCAATTCTGGGATGTGCAGAACACCAGGAAGTGTTCTAATCCTTCCATATATGAGACTCAACTTGACTTTTCTTTGTCCTATGATTTTGGTTATCGAGTCATGACCTAGGAAAACATTACCTCCATCATATCTTTCATATTCACAGAACTACTCCCTATGGGGAGTCATATGAAAGGATGCACTTGATTCAACCAACCATGGCTCATGATCTACATGTGTTCTTGAAGAAGCCAAGTACACATCTCATCCTTCTTCCTTGGAGGTATTTTCTTCTCTAGAAGGAGAATATTCAGATCCCTTCATTCTCTCAATGCTTCTGGATCTACATTGCTTCTTGTAGTTCCTTTCTTTTCCACATCCCCAACATACCTTTACAAAATTTTTGGGAGATTTACATCTACCCCTAGACTTAGATATCCCACTTGATGACTTAGATCTATTTATTTCTTGGGAGCATCCTCTTGAAAATAATGCATCTATGCTCCTTACTTCTATGTTCTTTCGTCTCATCTCCTCTGACAACAAGGATGAGACCACATCATCGAAACTAAAGGTAGTTGTATTACTACGTATGGCCACAACCAGATTATCCCACGAGTTTGGTAAAGAGAACAATAAACTAATACACTTGTCTTCATCTAAAATTTTAATCTCAATAGATAATAACTGACTTACAACAGTATTGAAGGCATTCATATGCTTTGTCACCATGTCTCCATCTCTCATCCTCAGGTTATACAACTTATTACATAGGAAAAATTTATTTACCAGGGACTTATAATGATACAAACCCCCCAACTTATCCCATAATGACTTGGCCATAGCTTCCCCTAACACATTCAGTAATACTGAGTTTGAGAGACACAATGGGATTGTGCTCTTTGCCTTCTGATCCAACTTTTTCCAGTCATCTACTGAAGTTCATGTAGGTGAAGTACCTGGATCCACCATGATACACTAATATTTGTCTACCAATATATCTTCCATCTTGAGCTTCCATATCTCAAAAAGTTTCCCATTAAATTTATCGATCTCTATTTTTGAATTGCTCTCCATTTCTTTACACCTGAAGAATCAATACCGCAAATCTCCCACTGTAATAAGGCTTATCACAGTCCTGAGCCAAACCCTTGACCATAAAGGCATTCCCCTGAAGTCAATAACTTGGCTCTGATACCAAATGTAGATTTTAACCTTGTACAATTATTTACTGCAAACATATTTTCAATAAAAGAACATAAAAGATACAATGGAAAATACACACATTACACAGAGATTTTTCCCCTGGAAACCCGAATCGGGAAAATCAACATATTCCAATTCATCTTCATCATACATTG
This sequence comes from Picea sitchensis, assembly GCA_010110895.2. Classification (NCBI taxonomy): domain Eukaryota; kingdom Viridiplantae; phylum Streptophyta; class Pinopsida; order Pinales; family Pinaceae; genus Picea; species Picea sitchensis. Next base: position 21,126 of record SNQJ01S0069309.1, read on the forward strand.
TTTAAAATACAATATACATATAGGATCCTGTAGCATGCAAAATCCTAATCCAATACCCGGATTAGTCAAAAACCCTAATTCTTTAACCAGAAATAGAAAAATATCGACAAAAACCATGTGCCGAAAACTGCCCAAAAACAGACGCAAAAAACCACAATTTTGTTTTTGGGGGCATTGTCCCTAAACCCCGACACAAGGGGGATCCTTCCCTCCCTCTTACCCCCTTGCACACCCGACACAATGTAGACATTAGTTCTAACCATGCAAAGAATATAACACATACCCGACAATAGATATGACTTTATTTTTATTGGAATAATCAATTTAATTAATGCTTCGTTGAACTCTCATTAATGAATCTATGTATTTAAAATTCATGTCTTGAAGTGGGCCCTTTTGGTCCTTAATATTTTTTTTTAAATAAAACTTTATTTTCCAAACTTTTAAATTGAATTCCTTTTTTAAAATAGAGTGTGTTTTGATTTTATAAGCCAAATATTTGTCCTTTCAGCCATGTAAACCACTTTATATACAATCCTTATCATCTCATATTTCCAACGAGTCTTTTTGAGTGTGATTTGGAGTTATGGATCTCAATATATAGATTCGGGAAGTCAAGGTATCAAGAAAATTTATCAACAAACCATGAAAACATAGTTGGTTGTTTTATCTATTTATGAGACAATAATGGTCAATTTTACCTCTTAAAACTTGTTCCATCATCTTTATCATCTAATTACCTTTCCAAAAATGTATAGTTTGTCCAAAACGGGCACCCAAATATTGATTTATAAGCTCTAGAAGATCGTTGCTTAGCATTCGTCGATCAAATTCGTGGATTAATCTTGGCCTTTGATCTCAATTCACCCTTTTTTTAGAAAATCCAAATCCCACATGCATTATGGTGGTGGAAACATTGGTTTTTATAATGCAAATTCCTTCCTTATTGTTCATGTAAAGTAAATAAGCTTATGGAAGTCATGCCTTAGCTTAGCTCTTAGTGCCTTAGAAAATTAAATATCTCGGTAATATTTTGGTCGCCTAGTCATTACCCAATCAACCTATAGATGTATGACATGTCACATCCAATCATCATCTAGTCACCTACCACATGTCACTTAGACATATTCCCAAGAAAAATTATAATAAGAGAAATACTATTAAAATAATATGGAGATTTCATAGGGTTATGTGAATGGAAAATGAAATAATGGAAGTAAAAAAGTAAAAAAATGGATACGTATGGAATATGGGGTAATGGCAAAAATGGTTAAGTATAGAGAGTAGTGAAGAAGGAGAGTAGAGTGGAAGAGGGAAAAATGACTAAGTATGCAATGGGAGTATGAGAGTAGAGTCTAGAGTGGAAGAGGGAAAAATGGTTAAGTATGAGAAGAGAATGGAATATGAGAGTGGTAAGGGAATATGAGAGTAATGAGAAAAAGGGAAAAATGCCTAAGTATGGGATGTGAGTATGAAGAGAGGTGAAGGGATAAGAGAAGAAAATGGTTATGTGTGGAGATGGATGGGAGATGGAAGGTGAGAGAAATGGCTAAGTGAGGAGAATACCTAGTTAAAAATTCAAAAATGGAGAGGATAACACGATATTTATAAAAAATTCTTCTTGCAATTTTGCAATCTCTCTGTCGGACTTCTGGAAAAACTTATGAATATATTGGGCATGCGAACTTGGATTTTGATTCCAAAAAATTCTTGACAAAGCCGAGATTGGGGACTACACCATGAGCTGGTAAGCATGCACAGATTCCTCCTTCTAATAAAAAAAATATTATTCCAAAAAGAGGAAAATCGAGGTGACCAAATTTTCAATCAATAGTAGTCTTGGAACTATATTTATTTATACAAGGTAGTGTCATTAATAGTGTTTTAAAACTTTCTCTTCCAAAGCATCAACTAGGCATGATTAATTACATATCAATATAAATTATTATTTTGAAATATTGACATAAAATTTTGGTGTATTTAGTGTGGGTGAAATATATGCATTGACAGTCAAGTGAAGAGGAAGATTGGAATACATAAACATGCGACGAAGTTTAATGAATTGTCATTGGGGAAATGATATGCAAATTATATACAATTATTATAAAAAAACTAAATTATAAGGCCGAGGAAGATTGGAATACATAAAAATGAGATGGAGTTTAATGAATTGTCATTGGGTCAAGGATATGCAAACCATATACAATTATTATAAAAACACTAAGTTATAAGGCATGGAAGAATTTATAACCAATCTAAGTTTTCATAGAATGTGAAAATTTATCTTTAGAATTTTGATTAAACATAAGAAATCGACAAGGTACTTCCCCTCATTCCAAGGATGGTACACAAGATAAATCACATTTGTCAAACGATCAAGGATTTTCAACATAGGATTCAAGGCCATTACAACAATATACTCGTTAAGAGCTCAACATTTCACTTGAAATAAATGAACCAAGGTGGGGAGGATAAAAATTATTCCTCCCAACTACCCAAATGACATTTTTAGGTAATAATTTACCATACGTATTTATATTTTTTTTCACAATGATGTTCAATACTCTTATTTGTTCTAGAGAGTTGGTTCAAATTTAGCATTTTTAGAATAACCATAACCATGTCCATAACCACACATGACAAATAAACATGCATCTTTATAAAGGTAGACATTGAAGAAATGGTCATAGCCTATGCAAAATATATCTAAATGATTATCTTATTAGTCCCTGCCCTTCGGGTTGAGGGACCTATAGTAATCGTTTTTTCCTTTAGTATTAGTTTGGCACACAAATATTTTTTTTTATTCCAAGACCACTTTTTCTCTACCTATAAAACACTCACACCATTGTTTCTAACCAATGAGAAATTTTGAGGCCTTATTTGGCCTCATACCAAGGCAACACATGAGGCATTTCATTTAAAACTTTAGGAAGGCCTATATAACATTTCTTCAGTTGGATTAATGCTAGCCTTAAATTTAGGATTACTTTCTAGCATTAAATGTTTGTGTTTTATTTATCCTAAGTTTTCCTAAACTACTTTGGACGCACCCTATGTATCCTAAGTTTTCAGGAGCTTTTATCTAAACACCATATGGTGTGCATGCAAGGATCCTTGTATGAGTCACCATGTGATATTTTAGTCTTTAAGTAGAGCAACAATACCTTGTTTTCTCTATCTCTTGCTATATTTCGCCCTTGTTTTCTCTATCTCTCACTAGCTCACATGAAGTATCAGGTTGTGTGCCCTTCTCAACAAAAGAAATATTACAACTGCATGAAAGATTACAACTGCATTTCACAGCCCATGGATGCAGAATATAGCAGTATCATTATTCAATCTAAAGGTATGGTTTCAATGAATATCTATTTTATGATATTCACTCCAACTACAGAACTACAACTAGATGAACTAAATAATTCAAAGTAGTGAAGGGATAGCAGTATCGTTATTGTAATTTTTTCTTCAAAATATCCAAAGTAAAGTCGAAAGTGTTTTCCAGAGAATCATGGAGCCCCCTGGAAGAGAAATCACAGTTTCCCCCTTCACATTGTGTGCTCGCCATTCGTATAAATAGGAAAGGATTCCTTGTATCTCTCTCTTGGTAACTAAGAAGCATCGGTCCTTCAATCGATTCAACTGCTGCTACTTTAGTTTCTTAATCTGCTTGTAGAAATTAGGAGAGAAATTTGTCTAGTGGTTGAGAGAATGGAGATATGGTAGATGAAGAGAGTCTAGAGAGTGAAATGGGTGGGGGAGAGACACTAACAACCCCCAATCCGCAAGGGAACCATCGTATTTTTAACCCCAAAGCACCTTCTTACCCACCTTTATCGGTAGGCTTCATACGCAATAGAGCGACGACCTGGGAGTGGATTCCCCATTGGACGACAGGGGGACAAGAGATGGCTGGCCATCTCGAGGCACATCACGACCCACAGGAAACACTAGTCTTGCCTCCCTATCTGTCGTCTAAAATCTGAGATGGGTCTAGCTAGCTCATTATTCCCACCTCTGGTGGAATAGAGATTCTTTCGAGCGGGTTGGAATGACTAGTGGAATCGGGTTGCTAGTTTGTCAAACACAAGATGGAAGAGATAATGGAGCCACCGAAGAAATGAGCAAGGGGAAGAGTAGGAACAAGAGACTAATGATGCCTTATATACATATATCAGGAAAGTGTATCTGTTGAAAACATCATTCTTAGGTGCAAAAAACAACTAGGTGATGATGTCATCCAAACTCCGGGTACCAAAAGAGATTCTACATTATGGTATTCATCTACATCAACAAAATATTTCATCGAATCCATATATGTAGTGTTGAAATATAGTAAACTTCGACTGTTTTCGAGCACTGGGGTGCGCATATATAAATAATTTGATCTTAATTTTTCCATTCACCATTAGACTAGTTGAAAATACCAAAACGCTTTTCTGGTCTTACCAGGAAACTTTATGGTATGTCCACATTGTTTTCTCAATTTGTTTGCTTCCGACACCTTCGTCAACAACTGGAACTAGTTTTTATATTCCATTAGCAATCTTCTATTACAAAACTACCGAGACATTACAACAGTGGGTTCTTTCAATTGATTTCATCAACTAACCACTGGTTCCGCTCGGTCTGAGAAATGAAGAATCGAGCCATATCCCACCTGGTGCAATTATCAAGAACTCGAACATGAATGGGGCAACCTATGTAGTGCATTAAGCACTAGCTCATTTGGACAAGTGGTTGGCTAGGCGCATGCTAAAAAACAAGTGGATGAACCCTAGTAGAGTTGGCTTGACACATGGAATAATGGAAAAACAAAGATCATATTTACAAATAAATCTGAAAACAAACATGGTATATGAAAAACAAAATAGGAGCATCCTATTGAAAAAATAACTTCAAAAACATTACTACCTTGACAACATGTTATAAATAAGAAAGGAACAAGATGCTTCGCTAAAAAAACTGGAAAGAAAGACACAAAGATGCATTACATGTTATAAATAAGAAAGGGATGAGATTCTTGGATCGAATATGACAAACTAAATTTTTTTGGAAAGTGCTACTCTGTTCTATGCTTGTTTGAAGTTGACAACTTGCGAGCAATAGCAATATTTTTCATTAATTTATTCATGTATGAAAATATGACATGCAATGAAAGGCTTAAATTGTTTCTTTTCAGGGCTTCAACAAACCATGGCCTTCTTTCAAAAGATGCGAATTTTGTTTGGTCATTCACACAATGAAAGAATTGAAGCTTGGTACAAGGTTATGTAAATCACAACTCACATAGATGAATTTTTTTTGAGTACTTTTCAAGATCCATGTATGGTAATGGTAAAGGGATAGACGACTGGCCTTCAAGATGAGAAATCATAGGATTTATCCAAATATTCCAAAGAAACCAAGCTGTCTACATTCTCCACCATTGAGTAAACACTATAATTCCCTCGTTATTTTATTACAAAATTACAACTTGAGGCACTAGAAAAAGAATCTCGAATGAAGAGTCATAATTATTCTTTAGGGCAGAGAAATTAAATGGGTAATAATAGCTCACAATTTCTTTATTGCTGTGAAGAATTCCAAGCTTTTCTTAGGAACAAATACTCCAAGGATCCGTTGCTACTCAAAAAAATGGGGAACAACGACTCTATTGAACGCAACGCTATTGGAACAAAGGATTCCTACCCTTTTGGGAGGGACTTGTTGCTTAGCAGGAACAAAGGATTCCTACCCTTTTGGGAGGGACTTGTTGCTTAGCATCTTTCCTTGTTACTATTTGTTTTTATATACAAAATGAATCATCTACAATTTCAACAATATATACATTACTTTAAACGATATTATCTTGTTTATTTGTCATGTAACACACACATTGCTTTTAATTAATATCTCAAATTTCTTAAAATTTCAAGTATTTGTCCCAATTTAATACCTCCAATATCAATCATTTATTGTAAATTAATATTTCCAAATGATAATGCCATATTCATATATTCAAAACTATGTTTTATTAAACTTTTTCTTAAAAGACAAGTACCATATAGCTTTGCTGCACATTTTACTTATTGCATTTTAAACTTAGTTAAGTTGTGCAATATTTTGTATGTGTGCTTTCTCTTGAATCATCATTAAAAGTTGATTAGGATAAAGTTGAAATAATTTCATTAAACATAATATTTATGCTTGGAAAGAGCATTTTTCACATATTAAATTACCTTTTCCCTTGAATATCCATTTTTCATATTGATAAAAAAATTCTTCTCATGGAAATCATAACTAATAAATTAGAATAAAATATTTGCACATTTTACTTATTGCATTTTAAACTTAGTTAAGTTTGCAATATTTTGTATGTGTGCTTTCTCTTGAATCATCATTAAAAGTTGATTAGGATAAAGTTGAAATAATTTCATTAAACATAATATTTATGCTTGGAAAGAGCATTTTTCACATATTAAATTACCTTTTCCCTTGAATATCCATTTTCATATTGATAAAAAATTTTCTCATGGAAACTATGAACTACAATTAGAATAAAATATTTTTATTAGTGTTTATTGGAGATTTTTTAGATCTATAGGATTAAGAATTACAAAAAATTACATTTGTAATTTTGATGTTCTTTATCTTTAGGATTCTCAATATGAAAAATACTCATTTTTTTATGGTGTTGTAAAACATTCTTAATATAATTACATATGGATTTTGTTGGAAAACTCAACAAGTTTTTTTACAAGGAAAAAAATCATGTAATTTTATTTATAAAAACATAATTACATTGTTAGATGTTGTAAAGCATTCCTGTTTGCATCATAAGGTCTGTAGCTAAAACAAATGGTAACTATCCCCTTGCATATGAAAAGATGAAAATTTCATACATGATGAAATTAAACTATTCCCTCCAAAAAAATGTTTCCTCGCATTTTCTTTTTCCAAAAATTACATATTTTTTTATCGATAAAAAAAGTATCAGGTATCATTCCCTATTTGTTTCATTCACCACCCATGAGATATACTCGGAAAGTGATCCATAAATTATGGACTTATAACCCACTTATTCATCAACATAAATCCTTTATGGACAATGACAACCTATCTCTCTTCTCCTACATAATAAACTTCATGGATTATGTTTTCTATGTAACCTCTATTTAGGATTGATTATCTAGATCCTTCCTCAGCGTGTCGTGCACACAGGAAACTAGATGGAAATAAATATAAAATGAATCTATTTTCTCAATGTGCCAATCAATGTCAGGTCTCTCACTTTGTATGATGTCGAGTGCTTTGTTTTCAAAATTGATCTATGGGGTTTTTGTGCAAAATACAATTTATAGTGCAAATTCTCTACACCATCTCTCCGTTCACTATTCTTATGAAGGCATGTGAGGTTGGTTTTGTTTGTAGGGTTGTTAATGTCAAGGATAATTACCAAATAGGATTGAATGGATATAGCTATCCTGGTTCGATTGCCACCAATGTCTAGACACAATTATTTCAATGTCCACTAGATTGCAGTTGGATTTATGAAAATGATGCTCATTAGCTAGAATGAATGGTTTCGAGGCCAATGAATAATTATTGATGTTAAATGTGTTGGAAGTACTAAAACAAGGAGGGGGTGAATCGGTTGTATGTGATCTTAAACAATTTTAAGAATTACATTAAAACATTATTAATCTTTCTTCATGGTCATCAAATACCATATCATATGGACAGTAAAGTAAAGACCATCAATCACACATGATACACCTGAGAGGTGAGATTTTCCACGAAAACCATAAAGGGGAAAACCTCTTCTTCTTCTAAATAATAGGCGATCTTTTTCGATTCTGTACATCATTTACAATTGAGCACACCAACTCAATGTGAAACACTTCTCTGACTTTCAAAGATACAGCTTTGTTTGAGAGCTCCAACTCTCTCGTTCCTCTAACTTACTAAGAATGGAAGCGCCAACTCCCTTTAATATTCCGGCCTGGCCCCGGATAGGCTCCAACTTCACGAATGTTCCAGCTCCTTGGATGGAAGCACCAACTTCGATTCACACGAAATTCAACGTATAGCAGGAAACACTTGTTCTCCCTAACCACCACCACAGGAGTTCTCTGGCTGCACCCGGATGGAAGCTACAACTTCATTGTTCAAAGCTCCCACTTGAACCTCTGAGAAACTTGATCCTCCGGACACCCAACCAACCTAAAATATTAATGGCTAAATACACATTCAACTACCGAGACCATCCGGTTCTTACCGATCTTTCTTTGTTATGTAAATATGGTATTCTACACACTGTTCTGCTTCTCTCCTCTTTTCTCATGCGGTGGCGGACATGCTCGCATCAACTTGTTTGGTTTAGCTATACGCATTTTTCTCTTTCTGTCATTATGCTATCCTCCTGCTCTTTCTGTTATTCTGTTCTTATGTTCAATCTACTTTTGCGCATGCTCTCCTCTATTTTCTTTTCGGTTTCATTCTTTTTTCACATGCTCGACGACCACACAGACACAGTCTGTTTCCACTTCTTTTATAAAATTGAACAAATGATTCAACTTCCCTTTCAGTTCATTAGCCACAGGACATCTATCTTGCCAAGGCTGAAGCGTAACCGTTTGTCATTGTCAGTCCGTTTCTCTTAAGCGTTCATAGCGTTAATGAGTGAGGAAGAACAACAACCTCAGATCAATACTTGATTCAGCGAGTTTGGATCCAATTGAGATTTCTCTCATCGCGATTTCTCGCCCGACATTCGGTCTTCGAGATGCATATGTACTCTGAACCCCCGATTCTCTGATCCCGATGTGCTCCTTTCCCGAGATTTAGCCCTTACGGCTACAATGGTCCATGTGATGACCAACTATCGCGTGAAACGCCACCATACCTCGTCGGGGTTTCGGGGTTTCAATGCCAATATTACATACGTATGGACCACCGATATGCGATTCCCGGAGCTTCCTCATTGCTCATACACACGGTCCTCCAGCGACTCTGGGTGGCCCACCGGTCTATATATGCTCGATGGCGTGTCGCGGTTTAGCTGATGTTAATCATTCATTGTTCTTGTCAATACCAAAACCAGATCTTCCAAATCCCGACGCTTCGTTATGATGACAACTAGCCTCCACTACTCTTCCGTCCTCCTGTTCTGCTGTGCTGAAAGCTGTCCCCCACTCGGTAAGGGTTCGCGGATGGTCGACTTACACAAAACTCTTGTGTGGGATCCCCGTTCCGATGAACAAGCTAGCCGTGGCACCAGTCTTCCGACACTGTCCCTCGGATGGGCCGGTCCGATCCCTCGGTATTCCGAACTTTCGATGTCGTGACTTTATTTCAAGTCCCGGTCGCCGATGCCTACGGTGGCGTCCTGCGTGGAACGACCGCGTGTTAGATCTACCCGCGTGTCCACTTTCGATTAAGTGACTTGTATGCTGAAGTGTTGAATCTGCACGACTTTTGTCATTCCACTGGTTGTGCCCGCGTGTCCCTAAGCGACGTGGTCTGGCTGTCGTGAGGACGGATCAGCGGTCTAGGTCACATGTGCTTTAGCGACCTTCTGATCAAATCAGCGTGAAATCGCTATGTCATAATTTGATTTTTGGTGTCAAGTGAATTGGGCATTATAAAATCCTGATCCCCGATTCAGATGAAGAAGCATATCTCATGCTTGTTGTAATGGCTGAGATCAACGTGGCAATCGCATATCGCGATTTCGAAGTTTAATTATTGCGATTCGTGAAACTCTGATTCCTGATTCTCCGATGAAACCTCTCCTCTTGTTCATGGGAACTTATCCTCGTGACTTCAGCGAATCAGAGCGGTATCCGACAACTTCTTACCTGGAAAATCTAACGAGCTCTGGGTTAAGTGCACTCAACTGCTTTTCGATCATTCTTCTCCTCGAACTTGTCTTTTGTTGTTTGCCACAATCATCTTCAATGTTGTACTGCCATCAATGACAAGATTATGTTTTTCATTCACCCGATTTGCCAACAATCTCCCCTTGGCATTGATGGCAACGCATTCATACTCAACACTCTCTCGCATTCCATCCATTCGGTCGGACTTTCTCTGCCTGAGACTCTCCTCACTTTTGAGAACATGTCGAACTTCGGCTCCTTCTCTCCCTTTGTTATCAATGTCAAAGAAGAAGCAATCTTCCACTGATCTTGTTGCAAATAGACTCCCCTTATCATCTATACACATTTAGGAAATTCACTAGATATCCGATAAGCACTCCCCCTTACCTGGTGATCCTTTTAAACACCGAAATTATCACCCCCAATTTTTAACGAAGATATCCAAAGGGGTTCGCTGCTAACGGTTTAATGAATATCAACAATGCGATTACGTAGAAGGTATATAGTTGAGTTGAACAACTAACTTCTGTTTGTAACTTGTTCTGCGAGAAAACGGTACTTGATTGGGATATGCTTAGTCTTGGAATGAAGAAACCCGGGGATTCTTGGAGACACTAATGAAGCACTTGTGTTATCTAATGGAGTGGAATAGGATCGGTCATGTAGAAGTTCGCCTTAGGATGCAGAGTTTGTATCATCCATAAAATTTGTGTGCAACAAGTAGCGACAACAATGTATTATGCCTGCATGGTGGATAATGAAATAGATCCTTGCTTCTTACTAAGCCATGCAACTAATGGAGTCACCCAAAAGAATGCTCCTCAGCGGTGCTTTTTCTCTCATCAACACAATTTACCGAATCTGCATCACGAATAAGGTTAGCGGAAGTCGATTTCTAGGATACCACTGGGTCATAAGTCATTGTTCCCTTCAGAGTATTTAAATATTCTCTTGAAAGATACCAAATGACTTTGTTTTAGGAAGAGAAGACTGAAAGCGACCTACCATTCAAACAGCTTGCATTACATCAGGGGCCGGGATCTTTGTGGCGTCTGAGAAGGCGCATATCATTGTGATATGTCCTTTGATCAACTTATCGGGTGGATATCATCTTTTCTCGGCTTACAACCAACCACCATAGGTTATTAATGGCGGTTGTAGAGGAATCTTCCATCGAAATTTCTTCAATATCTCTTTCAAATATTTTTCTTGAAATAAAAAGGTCGCGAGCTTTGTTTTACTTGTAACCCAAGAAATATGACAATTCCCTATCATGGAAATTTCAAATTATGTTTTGCATAGAGTTAGCAAACCAGCGGATGAGATGATTCATTAGTACAACCAAAAATAATATCATCTACATAAACCAAAGCAACTAATAAATCATCACCTATGGTTTTAATGTAAAGAGTTCGTCAACAATACCTTTCTTGAACCCTTTTCTTGTAGAAATTTTTCCAATCTAGAGTACCAAGCTCATTGAATTGCTTGTTTTTAGTCCATATAAGATACCTTCTTACTTACAAACATAATTAAGATTGTCTGTCAATGAAAATCCCTTCGGACTTTTGCTCCATATATACTTCTTCCTCTAGATCTCTCTCATCTAAGAAGCTTATTTGACTTAACATCCATCACGAAAACTTTGGGGAATTTTATGACAAGCAATGGCAAGAAACATTCTGATTTCTTCTAATCTTTCCACTGGTGAAAAATTTCATTAAAGTCACGACCTTCAACTTGTGCATATCCTTTATAGACCAATCGGCTTTATTTCTAACAACTTGACCTTTGTCATTCATTTTATTCTTGAACACCCATTAGAACCCTATTACATTCTTATTTTCCGGGGTCCTAGGGACAAGCCCCCAATTATTGTTCTTCTCAATCGATCCGACTCTTCATTCATTGCTCTAATCAATCTTCTTCTTGATAGCTTCTTCAAAATTTGTAGGTTCAGTCATAGATAAAAGGCCACATGAGATTGTTACGGGTGTAATTAGTTTCCTTCTAGATACGAACTCCTTCATTTATATCCCAATTATCTGAGTTTTGGGATGATTCTTTCTAATAATTTTGAGAGGAGATTTTGCTTCTTTCGTTGACTTGTATCGGTTTGAATGTTCACATATTCATCCGATCCAAACTCTTTCTCTTTCTGATCCTTGGACTGTTCATCTTCAAGCTGTATCTTCTGTTCTTGGTTCATCACTTTGCTTATATATTTCTGATTGGAATTTCTTCATCAACTTTTACATCTATCTGATCAACTAGTTTATCACCCAGGTCTTTTATTGTAGCATCACAGCGCCCTTCTTGTTTGTAGCATAACCCAAGAAAATACCTTCATCAATACATCATCATATTTGCAATATTTTCATCATTGTTCTTGATATAATATTATCTAGAAGACTTTACTAAAATGTTTGATTGAAGCAGGTTTTTCCAAACCAAAGTTCATAAAGGGGTCTTGTCACTTTGTCAACAATTACGAGATGAGCTTTGTTAAAGGATATGAACAAGCTACGTATGGGTGGCTCCACTTAATATGTCGAGGTATGTTCTTTTCATTCATCATAGACCCTGCCATTTCTTTGTCTTGAGCTGATACGCTTCTACCACTCCGTTTTCTTTGTGGAGTCCTTGGAATTGTGTACTCTCTTTTGATCCATTTTTTGTCACAGAATTCTTTGGTTTCGAGCTGAACTCTCCTCCTCTATGGACCTTGTTTGCCTTTAACCTTTTTTCTGTTTGATTCACCGGTCAAAGGCCTTGGACGCAAAATTTTTTCAAGTTCTTCAGATTTTTTCTTTCAAAAGGCAACCAAGTTAGTCTTGAATAAGTCATCAATAATCAACATAAAGTAATTTTCTTTCTGTGCCTTCTTTCCTTGATGGTCCACATAGATCCATATGCACTAACTGGAGTGTTTTTTCCGTTGAAGGAAAGTTTTTTGATTTGAATTAAGTGCGAGTAAGATTTCCTATCTGACAGGGCTTATAGATAGAGTCATATGGCTTTGATATCGTCAGAAGATCTTTTACTGCCCCATTATTTTTGAGAAGCTTGATTATGTGATCAAAATTTAGGTGACCAAGTCTCCTATGCCACAACCAACTTTCATCATATTTTCTTAAGTTGCATTCTTCTTCTTCTTCTTCTTCTTTTAAAACATAGACATTGTTTTACGTTTTTGCCTTTTGCAACTAGCTTACACGAATCCACAGATTTGATTTTACAACCTTTAGAGGTAAAAAGCTCAACTTCACATCCTCGGTGATAGACTTGACTGACACTAAGAGGGTTATGTTTCAAATTCTCTACTAGCAACACATCTTGGGCTTTTCTTTTTACCTTACTCAAATTCACAATTTCTTTACCTTTCACCTTTCTGGTGCATCATTTCCAAGCGTTACGTTTCCCTGATTTGCTATCACTTAAGGTTAGAAACTTACTTCTATCTCCGGTCATGTGTTTGGAGCATCCTTCGCCAATATACCGAGGATTCTTTTTTATTTTGGGCTGATAGTGCTAGTCGACATTTGTGTTAATACCATTTTATTCTTCCAGTTTGGCATTTTTTCATCAGTGGGATTACGATCTGGGTTATATTTCTTTAAATAATAGTTTGCTGCCTTATGTCCAAAATTATAGCAAGAGTAGCATTACAGTTCAACGAATAAAAGATCATAGCGATTGATATGTTCATAAGCGTTGTTGTGTTTCTCACCGTGTCCTTCTTTGAGTCATCACGCTTATGATTCATAATCACGTTTTTTTGTTGTTTGGCTGTCTCAATCTTAGTTGTGGTTGATAGTTATTCGGTGAGTCTCTTTGATTGTTCATATCTAAATCTTAGAGAACAATTTATAACTTTGTCTCCAAAATTAGAAGCGAGAAAAAACAATAACCATAAAAGAGATTTTTGTACCTTGAAAAATTGTCTTCTTTGAAGAGGTCGATTTCTTTCACATCGCAGATAATGCTAAGTTTACAAATTACATTTTTGGGGTTTTCTTTTATTTCCATCTTGATGGGATTTTCTTTCTTTGTTTCTGTCGAGTGATTGTTGTCAATATTTGAGGATTTGACAAACTTGATAGAATGTCACGTGTTACTTGGATGATCACTACTTGATCCTTCTTCATATCCCAATCAAACTTTCAACTTTGCATTTCTTTCTTGATTTAGAATGGAGGTTAATTCTTGATGCTTTTATACTTGGCAGATTTTTGATGTCTGATCCTTTGAATTTCTCCATTTCTTTTCTAGTCTTTACTATTTCTTCTTCTAGAGCTTCACACTGAGTTTCTTCTCACGGCGGTTGTTGGTTCAATATATCTTCTATCTTCTTTGCCTCTTCTAAATTCCACCTTTAGTAGAGCACAAACTTCATCAGGTTCTTTACTATCAATTTCAAACTGTGTTAACACTTGTTAACACTTGTTTTAGCTTTTACGTTTTAGATCTGAGTCTATCAGATTTCTTCGGTGCGATTAGTTCTCCTTCAACGTTATAAGTACTAAGTCATTTGTCTTATCTTCACGGATGAGTCACTATCGGTGTCTTCACGAGATTGTCATTAGTTGCAGCCAAACTTTTCTTCTTATTATATTTCTTGTACTTGTACTTGTTTTCATCATCGAGTTGGTCCTTTTGATAAGGAACTTGCTTAGGTAATGACCTATCTTGCCACGGTTAAATCATTTGAAGGGCAACTTCACATGGTATTTTTCTGATCATTTCTTTAACCTTCTCTGAAATTTTCCCTCAATAATCATCAAATTAAGAATCAATATTCTTGTCCTTTAAAGATGCTTCTCCTACAAATGCTTGGATTGCTCTTTGTTAATTCTCATTTCATATCACGGTTAGAGTTCCTAGAAGTTGATCAATGGGCCGAGTTTTGAGATCAATTAATTCTTCTATTCTTGAGACTTTTGGATTAAATTTATCGGTGAGATCTTAAATCTTGAACTAAGTGAGTCATCAAATGTATCACCTAGACCCTTCATGGTATTTACAAGTTCTTCGACTCTTAAAAATACTTGCTAATTGTTTCATCTTCACTCAATGTAAGTTGTTCAAATTTCAATCATAGGTTTGAAGTTTGGCACAGCACTCTCATTTTCTTCATAGCTGATACAAACTAGTTTATCCCACATTTCTTTGGCGATTTCAAGATGCATCGCAGCACAAACTTCGACAATGGCCATTTCGAGGTAACATTCATCCCTTAGCATTAAAGCTAAACTTTAACTTATCATCCTTGTTGGCTAGCTGTTGGCTTTGTATATCCAGTCTCTACTACATCCCAAACATCGGCACCCAAGGCCATTAAATATGTTTCTCATTCTAATCTTTCGAGGAAGGCAAAATTTGTTCCATCAAGCAGAGGGGTCTTAGAAATGTTGAAGTCCCTTCATGAATTGTCATGTTTGGCTTACGGAATCTACCTTTTAAAAAGGCAGCGACTCCGATACCAATTGTTGGAAGTACTAAAACAAGCTGAGGGTGAATCGGTTGTATGTGAGATTAAACAATAATTTTAAGAATGCATTAAAACATTATTAATCTTTCATCATGTGGTCATCAACAATATAGCATATGGGCGGTAAAAAGTAAAGACCATCAATCACACATAAAATACACCTGAGACATATTTGCAAACCCTTAAAGGGAAAACCTCTTCTTCTTCGAAATGATAGGCTGATCACTGGTTTCGCTTGCTCGAGGCTGTTGAACTTCAACTCAATGTGAGGTCGCTACCTCTGTTTTACAAGATGCAACTTGTTTGAGAGCTCCAACTCTCACGGTTTCTCTAGCACCCACTATAGAAGGAAACACCAACTCCACACGAATATTCCGGCACCAAGCCCGGATGGATGCACCAATTTCCTGAATGTTCCGGCACCAATTGGATGGAAGCACCAACTCGGTGCACAGGAAATCGCTGTAACCCGAGAGAACACTTGTTCTCCCTACTTCCCATACCAGAACCTACAGCGGATGGAATCCTACAACTTCACAGTGTTCAAGCTCCCACGCCCAGACCTTTGAGGACAACAGTCCTCAGAGGACCTCAACCACCCTAAAATATTAATGGCTAAAAAAATATCAATTCCAACTTTCTGGATAAATCAGTTCTTACAGTCTTTCTTTGTTCTTCAATACTTGTCTTCTGTTCACTGTTCTATTACTCTTCTCTTCACCATTCTGTGACTGGTGTACTCTACCATCAAACTTTTCGGGCTGTTCTCACCCATTTTCTCTTCGTCGATACCTTTATACTCCGCTGCTCTTTCTGTCATTCTGCTTTTATGTTCAATCTCCTTCTGTGCATGCTCTCCTCTATTTTTTTCTTTATAGTTTCATTAATTTTCATGCTCATTGCTCGCACCAACACGGTCTGTTTCCACTAGCTTTATACAATTGACGGTTCCGCTTCCCCTTTCAATGGAGAGTCCAATGACATCATTCTTGGCAACCGAAATGCTAACCAATTTGTCATTATCAATCCGTTTCTCTTAACAAATTCATAACAGAAGCGTTAATGAGTGAGTAAGAACAAAAACCCTCCAATGCCCAGTTCTGGTTTTGATCAATCCGGGTTTTATTCTAATGGGCTGCATTCTCGATGTGTTATGCACATATACTTTCAGAACTAGATTCTCGATCCCGTGTTCTCCTTTCCGAGTTTATTTATACGGCTACACAAGCGGTCATGTGACCAACGCTATCGTGACCCTTCCTTACCTCCTCATTCGGGTTTGGGTTTGTTAATGTGCATATGCCTTATGGATATGATATGCGATTCGGACTTCCTGCGTACTCCTTACACACATCCTCCAGCGACTCTGGGTGGCCCACGGTCTATATGCCTTATCGGGGAAATGGAGTGTATCATTGATTTCCGCGATGTTTGATGATGATGTTCTTGTCAATACCAAAACCCGATCGTCCAAATCAGGCTTACGTTACCGCGATGATAGCTAGCCTCCGGTACTCCTCCGTCCCTCACTGCTCTGGCAATGGCGGCCCGGTAGCCCCACTCATCGAGGGTTTTCGCGGATCGCTGATTGACTTTACACAAAACTCTTGTCGAGATCCCGCGATTTCGGGAGTAGGGCAAAATGACGGCGAGCATGATCTTGACACACGATACTCAGATGGTTGTTCCGTCCCTCGGGATTTCGAGACTTCGATGTCAAGTGACTTTCGCTCCAGTCGATACCTGTGACGTCTGCGTGGTTTGACCGTGTTAGATCACCGCCACGTGTCACTTTCGATTAAGTGACTTACATACTGAAGTGTTGAATCGCACGTTTGCTTAGTTTGTGCCGTGTCCCTAGGCGGCGTGAGTGCAACATTAAGTGTGTTGGATCAACGGTCTAGGTCACATTTTTCTTTAATGGCTATGATCAAATCACAAAATCGCATATAGCGATTTCAGAGTTCTTGATGTCAAAATTAGATTGGACATTATGTAAAATCCGTTCTCCGATGAAGAAATCAACGGTCCATATCTCATGCTTGCTTTAGCGGCTGAGATCAAATCACGAAATCGCATCGCTTAGATTTGAGTTTCCATTGTACCGCGAGACTTCATTGAAACTCCGATTCAGACTTCGTGTCGGCTATCCTCTTGTTCAGGAACTTATCCTCGGGTCTGCAACTTCACCGATGAAGCCTCTCCTCTTGTTCATGGGAACTTATCCTCCGTGCAACTTCCGCAGATCCAACGGCTGTCGACAACTCTGCACCAAATCTAACGGCTCTCGCTGCGTGCACTCACTGCTTTCGATCATTCACCTCTCTGTAATTGTCTTTTGTTTGCTTTTCATCTTCAATGTTGTACTTGCCATCAATGACAAGATTATGTTGCCTGTTCACCGAATTTTCCAACAAAATGTTCAACCAATTTTCTACATCTATGGTAGTTAGTGTCACTGTGCTTTTTCTACTTCCCATTATTTATGATTTATGTGGAATTGTTTAAGCCAATGCCCAATGTCTCAATTCTTGTTACTCTAGGATCAAAGCTGACTTTCAACAGGAACGAAGATAAGAAAAAAATAAATTTGGCTTATCACTCCAACAAATCCCAGTTCAACAACACTTTTTAAAACATCGATGACAAGCAAGACCATGCCAATAGGGAAATGAAAATGAGCTTGTCTTTTACAACAAGATTTATGTAGCACTCCAACACTTATTAAATATACGTATATCACTCCAATATGATAAACAAAAGAAGATGCACTCTTCCATGTCATCACTCATTCCCCAACACTTCAAACAATTTAGATTTTTCTCATACATAGTATACCCAAGACAAACAAGAAGGAAATTCCATCTTAGCATGCCGACTTCGATCCTTGGGCCAATAAATTTTACTCAAAAAACACACACATACACCCACCAACTACTGTATACGACCCATGGGTAAGAAGAAACCCACAACCAATTAAGAAACCAACTTAGGAAATTCGTATGACTAGATAATGGAGTGTGTAGGGCTTGGAAATGGAGAAATTGCATCCCGTGGGAGAAAGAATACACCCAACAAGAATAAATTGACTTGGATAGAGGGCATACATAATCAAAATGGTGAAATTGTATCTTGTGGAATGAATAATATGACTATCAAGAAGAATTTGACTCAGAGAGAGGGCTTGCGATCTAGCAATCATGAAATTATAGCATGTGGAATGAACAATATTCCCAAGAAGAAGAAATTGACTAGGAGAAGAGGGAATATCATTTGCGAGTAATATTTGCAACCTATAGGAAAGATAAAATCATCCAATATCCTAAACAAAACCAATTTAGAAACCCCCTAAACTATTTCAATGAATTTGGAATGAAATTCATTGATCTATGAGACTGGCTGGGCATCCAATGGTGGAGATTTTCTAGATTTTGGGATCTCTAATGCACAAAAAAAAAATAGTATATAGAAATTGGCAGTTCTAATAAATAATGTCCCTTTCATACAGTCTTTTTTTTTTGTAACTAGGGGAATCGGTAACAACGATAGTATCGTACTCGCGTGACACGGGGTCGAATCCTGTCGGCTGCCTTATAACCCCTAGGGAGAAATGCACCGCCCGCAAGCACGCCCTCTGGGTAAATCGGGGTGAGAATCGACCTTGAGACCTCATTTTACATAGTTCCTTCCATTTACACGACACTTGCCAATCGGTCTACACCCCTGCGGGCTCCCTTTCATACAGTCTTAATGCCCACTAGAAACCATTAAAAAAAATAAGGAGAAATTTCTAAACAATGTAGTAAGAAAATTAACATAGTAAATAAAACATACATGGAGAAAAGCATCACATACGAGTCATTTTTTACCCTAGAAACCCATCTTCGAATGGTTTCTCAGCTTTCATTTCAACAACCTGTAGTTTACAATGCAACAAGTGGCTCTTTGCAATTCCTTATCTCCTTGACCAACAAAAAATCCCTTTGAGAGTGAAAGTATAGGAACAAATAGGGATAGATGGGGTAATGTGAAAACTGCCAAGCTTGACCTTTCATTTCCCATTCCTCAACCTTTTCTTTCCTATTTTCTTTTTCTTTATTCATTTATTTCTTATTTATTTCTCTATTTTTGTCTCATTCACTTTTACATTTACATTGTCTTTAATAAATCTAAACTTCCTTAATTTCCAAATTATCTTGCAGGTACTGAGTCTCAAAATCATTCACTTGTTCAAATCCATTTTGGATCACACCTCCCAATTGATAGGATTTTTGGTCTCCTAAAGTTCAAAGGAAACAAATCTAGATCAATGTGAATTCTTTTTGCTTCTCTAGAACATGGATATGATTCTTGCTCCTAGTTGCAGCTCTAACTTTGGCTCATGGATCTGGCTACTAGCTCTAGTTTTGGCTATGGATTTGCCTTTGGTTCTTGGCTCATGTGTTCCTACAATGTAGAAGTCTACTCATTGATTCTTTGATCTGAGTAATATTTAGGTCCAAAATTTGCAATCAACATTCATTCCCATCTCTTTTGGAAGTCAATGAATCTAAGTCGAATGCTAGTATGTGTTTGTTTAATGTAATTTTGATAGCTATTCCCTCATGCAACGACCCCAAGAAAGGAAGTGTTTTTTTCTTTCTTCCATTAGGATCAATTAATTCCCATCATGGAAAAAACTCTTTGGTGCCTACACATGCTTCCATGCAGTCTATATCCACAATAATGTCATTTGGATGACAACCTTTGTTTACAATCACAATTCATCATCCAATGTTATATTTTATTTAGAAATTGTCATGGAGTTCTCAATAAATTACCCAAGTTCACTGGCCTCCATGCATCAATATATGTCACATATTCAAGCATGAGTTGTTCTAATGAAATATTGAAAACAACAATTTGATTGCATCTTCCCTTGTAGTCAACCTATTGTCCATATTGTTGGTGGCATTGACCTCTTGTGATTCTATAGCTCCTTGGATAGCTTCTTCTCCTTGGAATGGAGATGTAGTGAGATCTTCATATTATTTAATATTCACTTTCCACACTCCTTTCTTGATTGTGCAGTTTCTAGGGTGAATATTTATATGAAGTAGCCAACACTCTATTTCCCAATTTC
>SNQJ01S0069309.1:41611-52105 GCA_010110895.2 Picea sitchensis
ATGTCATTGAAGGTTGCAGAGGATCTGAGTGTGTGATGAAAAGAAAACCCTAATTGCTCAGAAGTGATACGCAGGTTATAGTACAGACTGGCCGCATACATACGCGGGCTATACTACTGGTAGGGCACATACATACACGTGCTGCACTATCGACATGTCGCGTACCTATTGACATATTGATATCTGTTGAGGATTGTTGCCTCATCTCAGTTGGTGCAGAGGATGTAAGCTGAGTCTTGCATTATAGAGCTGGTGTTCAGTTGTTTTTGATAAACCCAAGGATTGTAGTCCGTAATAAATAGAAAATTGTACATACATCTTGTGTTCTTTGTGTTCCTTATGGTGATGATTTATTGATGATATGTTTTTGATGTATGTTCACATTTAAATCGTTATAAATGAAAAAAATAAGTAATGAGTAAATGGTGATTGCTAACTAATAAGTTTTGTGAAGGGAAAGTTTTTGGAAAAAGAGCCCTACACTGTTCAACCCCCCCTCTCAGTGTAGTCGATGTGTCCAAACACACACACACACAAAGATACATATTTTCTCATATTTTCAACTTATCTCCATATAGGTTTACTCAAATTTTAAGTTGTAGCCACTCGTTGGATGAAAAAGTTAATTCTCCATTACATTGATCATATCCCTTTATATAGTGTTACCTACCACCTAAGAACATTCTAGAGGAGGAACCTTCTAGAACTTGAACCTTCTAGTAAGCCCTCTTACACTGATTGTGTTCACACTCAGACTTATTTATTAAAAGTAGCCTTCATGCATAATAATAACCATTTACTATTATTACCCTTGGGTACCTACCTAGGTACCCCATATTATTCCCCTAGCTACATTATATTCCACCCCCCTTATGAAAGCGTTGTCCTCAACGCTTGTTATGAGGGAGTACAATTGTATACTAGGGTCCCATGGATAACGCTGGACCATGATGTTGAAGTAGGCTCAAGAACCAGAGTCCCATGTAGAAGTGCTAGTCACCATGTTGAATTAGTCCAAATGCCATTGTAAATTTGTGTCCCATGTCCACATGATCATATGAACTCCACGCTAAAGATATCAGAACTCAATAGCTAGCTGGAAATGATGCCCCAAGATTGACATTTGTCATGTGGATCCAAATATGTAGAGCCGACTAAAACATCATACACAAGTACCGGAGAATAAGAAAAATAAAGAATATTATGCATAGAAGGATCTTGTTTATTCTCCAGGATGTGCTTTACAAAAGGTGGAGTAGAGTCTTCAAATAGAAGATGAAAGTGGTTTTCATCCAAAAAATTACAACTATCCATATACCAATCATCACAATCATCCAAATAATGATACCAAGAATATATTTCTTGAGTATATTCTCCTATGATGTAACTGTGCATGGAATTCATAATATATCTCTCCTGAATATCTTACCTTGCAACTTTGAAGTCTTGAAATGCTGTCTCAATGGCTTCTATCCTTCATCGAATTTCATTTAGTATAAGAGAGAGAATATCCATTGGAAACTCCACATATAATATACCAAAATAAAGCTCTTAAAATCCTCTATCCAATGGAACTGATCTGGTAGAAATATAAGCACCCTGTCAAAATATATGAGCTATGGAGTCCCCTCATCATGACAAAAAACCCTAAAAAATGGTTGATTTTAAATCAACTATATCTTCACTTTTAGAGATCCTATTCGGGTGAATGGTTTTTTGAAATGGGACAATTTTGAAGGAGGAACTCATATATTCTATTTTTTGGGGAAAACTTGGAACCAATTCCTATAGAAACCAACAAAATTGCGTGGTTGTCCATGGAAAAACCCTGAAAATGTGCAGATTTTAAAATGTTGATAACTTCACTTCTTAGACTCCATTTAAAATGATTTATTTTTTAAAATTGGTTGTTTTTTCGAGAGGAACTAATATATACAACCATTTTCTACAAATTATGCACAAAAATATAGAAGAATTGTCCAATGTGTCATGACCCTGTTTTTTTTTTCTTCTTGGAAAACAATCTGTAAAATAGAAAAAATAAATTCCATTTTTTCGTGGCTGAAGTAGAAATCCAAGTTCACTTGAATCTTCGAGGGGGAAACCTCTAGCATAGATGATATCTTATACATTATTTCTCAATAAAAAAAATTCCCATTCCTTCTACTCTTATTTATACTAGTTCTATCTTCTAAAGAACATTTTAGAGGAAGATCTTTCTAGAAGTGGAAGCTTCTATAAATTATTCTTACATTAAACTTGCTACCCCCCAATGCCTAGGGGCAACTAGAGGGTTCATGTCTCATGGACCGTAATGGAGAATATGATCTAAACCATGATGATGATTATAATTTCCACAAATGGCAACCCAACGACCCCCTCATTCACCTTTACAACTACAGGTTAACCAAGGCTCATCACATCCAAGCAACCCAGTGTATGGGAGATGGTAAGCCATCATCGCCATGAGTTATGTTAGTCCTTGTTTCATGCAAAGTGTTGTGCTTAATTTTTTGGGCATGCAGATAAGGATGTTTGGTAGAAGTTGGATAATGGATCACTCACTTAAGAAATTGTGTCAGTTTCTTTATTTCACCTTAGTGGTAAGCTTCTATGCCCTATTCCTATGTTGTCACCTCCCAGGGAAAAGGGGTACTACTGGGGGGCCCACACAAGGGTAACATTATGTTCCCCACCATAATTAACAATTTTCATCTTGGATCCTCTCATGATGTACTAAAATTTGGTAATGGGTCATGGTCCATTCTCTCATGAGAATAGGGGTTGAAGGCCCAAAGGTTGATTCACAGCTACTACTAAAAGAATAAGAAAAATATGCTAAATAAATAAATGAATGATAGCAAAGGACCCCCAAAATCCGGTCCAAACTTGAGCTCTACCCTTTTAGTGCTCACCCCAGTCCCAAATAACAATTCTATATCTTGAAACCTTATAAAATGGGACTTGGAAATATGATAATAGGACTAGTAAGATGGGAGATAAAGGGAGGTTGGAAAAAATAATTCTTAACAACGTGGTAAATCAAGAGAAAGTTCACACTCCATAAATGTGCTCATATAAATGGATTAAATGACACCATAATCCATGAAGAAATCCCTAAAACCATATCACTATCACACTTAATCTTGAAGGGTTTCTTTATTTCCTGCTTCCCTCAGGACCTATCCCTCTACCTAGGTTATTTTATTTCTTATCTAGGTGGCACACCTAATAGGGTTGGATGAAGGCCCTCCCATAATTAAACTTGTCAACTCACGTGGGGTCTTGGGATGGTGTGATGTTTGAAGGGGATACTGAACTAAATTGTTTACATGAATTATATCTTAAGTTATAACTTAGTTTACATGATTGAAGGACTAATGTTTCTTTTGAACCTTGGTTAACCATATATTATACTTTTTTTTTGTTTTTGTTTTGGATGGCCTTGACATGGTTCTTTGAGGGACATCCTGGGGTTGTACCCAGGACCTTGTGCATTTATTGCAGGATCTTGGCATGTGTGATGGAGAGAAGTGGGTCATCTAGTGACTCATCACACTCAGCTATCACATCCTTGGAACCTTGGGTGATGAAAATATGGGATTGGTATGAGAAGATTCAATCATGATGGAACACAGATGGGATTGAATCCCATAGGATGTTTAGAGCACCCTAGAGCTTATTTATCCACTGGATCAAGGACATTGCAGTAGTAGACAACCATATACCTTGTATATATGAGATGCATCTCCCTCCATCCTAGACGCAACACTTAGATCATGGAAGTTGGCCCTATTTTTATGATGACATCATGTTTTAGGGTATGATTCAACTAGGGTTTGGTGGACACATAGGGTACTGATGATGGATGACAAGATTTTTTGTGAGGGGAGGCATCACTTTCTCCCACCTCACTTTGGATTGGTTCCACATGGCCTTTATAGGCCCCCTCCTTTCCTAAGGAGGCTTGACATATCACATGTGTGTCTCATTATGATTTATTTTTCATTTATGACATTTTGTAAAGGGAAAGTGAGGGGTTAGCCCCACTTCTATTTCGATGTTGAAATTTTATGTGGACAAACATGCTAGGGTAGCCTAGTATAAAAAGGATAACCCTCACTTTCATTTTATCATCATCATTTCCTCACCATTTGAAGAGTAATTCTGAATTTGTTTGACCCCTTTGGGGTTATTGGTCTTTCTCTCTCATGCACCATGCTTGGAATGGATCTCTTGTGGATGGTTTGTTGATTTTGGATGGATATTTTTTCATTTAGGGTTAAATACTCTTGGTTTCTTGGATGAAGTAAGTAATTTTGTGCAATTCTTTGATATGTTGTTGATGTAAATGCTGAAGTTTCTATTTTTTTGCAAGAAGTCTTATTTTGTTGAAACCCTAAGAGGGGAACATAAGTTCTTCTTCCTCTCACAAATATTATTTGTCCAAAATTTGTGAATTGTCCTAGAAAATCAATGTTTTACTTAGTTTAATCTATAATAAGGCATAAACGATATCTAGGGCCCAAATGTGCTTGCATCCTAGAATTCCTTCTTCTCAAAGTCTGAATCATAAGGCCCAAATGTGCTTGCACCATAGGGTTTAGAATCTACCTCTTGGTTTCAAGTAGATCAACATTCAAGCTTGTATGCATTTGAGACTCCATATCCCTAGAAAAGCACTAATCTAAAAGAAACTATTGTGGTGAAAGTGATTGATAAAACATCTCTCTCAAATCTCTCAAGTATTCTACTAAGTCCACTAACTCTAACCCTAGAAAACTTGAAATATTACTTCTTGTTCTTATAAACATTTTCTACAACCATATAAACTACACTAAATTGGTGCATACACTCATCTAAAGGTGTCTTAACTCACTCAAAAATCACCTCCAAAAATTGGATAATATTCTATTGGACATATGCTTACTTTTCACAGTCAATTGTGGCATTTTTGAGCACTAATTATTGTTGATGTTACAAATAATTTATTGTTGTCATATAATTATTTACTGTTACAAATTTGTAAAAAACATTGCAATCTACCTTGTCTAGTGTCTAAATAGGTTATTTTTGCATACTTTATCTTGGTGATTGTTGTATATATGTGACAAATTGTTCTTGTTACAGGTGGGTATAAATATCACCTTCAACCTCTTCTCTTTCTTAGACATAGACCAACAAACCAGTGATCAATATAGGGGGTGGTGTGCTTGGCTATTAAAATTTATATTTGATCCCTTGAGGTCACTAGGGAAGCATCCCTTGTGATGGACCTCTTCCATCACTAAAATGAGGGAATATCCTACTAATGTGATAGTGGTAGATTCTTCCATTTGTTATGCAAGATTTGGGGATCTTGTGGAGGGCTTTGCACAAGTACAAATCCTAGGATAACAAGACTTTTTCACATTATTATATAGGGATTATTTACCAATGTCAACCTTTATTACATAGAAAAAATATTATTCTACCTCCGTGAGGGGTTAGGGATGTTAGGTCCCTAACATGCCCTCCCCCATTAAAAAATAGCCTTGTCCTCAAGGCTTGAGATAGGGAAATTGTTGCAGAATGGTATCCGCTCCCAGGTGGCTTCTTCTGGTTGTGGATCCTTCCACTAAACAAAAAATTCCTTGATGGTGCACTAATGAAGATGACACTTGTACTGGACCAAAACTGCTTGTGGCTGCAACCAAAAGGATCCTTCTTCATCCAACTCAGGGAGACTAGTTTGACTCTGGCACTTAGTTTCAATCACTTTCTTTAAGCACAAGACATGAAAAACATGATGGAGCTGAGAGTGAATTGGAAGAGATAAATGGTAGGCCATGGGCCCCACTCTCTTGAGAATTGTCTAAGGACCATAAAACTTGGGGGTGAGTTTATGATAGTGTTCATATTTGAGTGAAGTTTTCTTATAATGTTGTAGATGAATAAAAACCTGGTCCCCTTCAACAAATTGATGTTTTGAGTGACCCTGATTTTCTCTTTGCTTCATGTGATTTTGTGCCATGGAAATTTTTTATTTGAGGGTATGAAGAATGGTTGCACATTCTGTAAGAGTGTTTTCGACCTATTGAACCTTGGAAACACTTGACACATATGAGATAATTGATGGTGGATTTTTCCCATAGATCGCTTCAAAGGGAGTCATGTGAGTGGTAGTATGGTAAGATGTGTTGTACCACCATTCAACTAGGGGTAACCACTGATCCCACTAAGTTTTCCAGTATGACAAAAAATACCACAAATATGTTTCCAAACACTTGTTGACAACTTTATTTTGTCCATCAGTTTAGGGATGATAGGTGCTACTGAGATGCAATTGTATTACTTGAAGCTTGAAATATTCTTGCCAAACATTGTTGGTGAAATTTGGATCACGATTTGAGACAATATAATGATGTATGCCATGGAGTTTGAAGATATTATCCATAAAAAGTTGATCCATTGTGGGTGCAGTGAATAAGTGTTGAAGAGAAAAAAAATGAGAAGATTTGAAAAAATGATCTACTACAACCATGGTGAATGACTTATTTCCCGATTTAGGTAATCTAGTAATGAATTCCATCAAAATGTCCTTCCAAATATTAGGTAGAATCGAGAACAGTTGGAGTGTTCTTGGAGCTTTAACTTTTTCTCCCTTATTACATTGACAGGTATCACATTCAACCATAAAGGCGTCGATTTCCTCTTTTATACATTTCCATAAAAAAGAACGCTTGAACCTTTCATAGGTTTTAGCAAAGCCTGAATGTCCAGTTGTGGGTGAAGCATGAAGCTTAGACAACATAGTGGATTTAAGGTTTGACTATTTTGTTAAATACATGCGACCTTTATAGTAGAGCTCTTCATTGTGCCAAGAGTATCCTGGAGAAACTTGAGAATCTTATTGCAGTTATTGGATCAAGTTAGAAAGTTTGGGTTCTTGGAACCATTCTTGGCAAACATCTCGGAGCTAATCTGGGACAATGAAAGAGTATCCGCAACCACATTTTATTTTCCCTTTTTGTAAATGATCTCATAATATATCCATATAGCCTGGCAACCCATTTTTGTTTCTTCGAGGATGAAACTCTTTTTTCTAGAAAATACTTGAGGCTACGATAATCAATTTTAATTTGGAATCTTTTCCCTAATAGATAAGGACACTAGACATCCACTACATGCAGAATAACAAACATTTCCTTTTCATAAGTCTATTGTCCCAAATGTCGCTCTGAAAGTTGTTTGTTAGTGAAATCCAAAGGTCTACCATCTTGCATGAGGATGACCCCAATTCCTTTCTCAGAAACATCACATTCTAGGAAAAATTTATTGGTGAAGTCTACTGGTGCCAAGACAAGAATGATGCACATAGCCTCTTTCAAGGTGTAGAAATATTGATCGATTGTTGGAGTCCAATTGAAAGCATTCATTTTAAGGAGAGAAGTGAGTGGAGCTGCAATTTTTCCATAACGATGAAAAAACTTACAATAATATCTCATTAAACCTAGGAAACCATGAAAGATTTTAAGAATTTTAGGGCAAGGCCATTCCTTCATAGCTTCAATTTTGTTAGGATCCAGTCATACACGATCCTTTCTGACAATATGAACAAGGTACTTAACTTTAGATTTCCCAAAAGCACATTTATATTGTTTGAGAATTTTGTTTTGGTTAGATAGTAGATGTAGAAATTGATCTACATGGGAGAGATGGGATTTCCAAGTTTTACTATAGATGAGAATAGAATCAAAGGAAACTAAGAGAAAATGATGGAGGAAAGGATGGAATACAGTATTCGTGAGACTTTGAAAAATGGAGGAGGAATTACATAGGCCAAAGGGCATGCCCAAGAACTCATAGTGACCCTCATGAGTTCACTCATAGTGACCCTCATAGTGAATTTCTTCCTCTTTCATATGTATATGGTGGTGGTCAGAATGAAGATCAAGTTTACTAAAGTACTGAGCACCACTCAATTCATCTAGAAGGTCATCAATGAAAGGAACGAGAATTTTTTCCTTGATTGTGAGTTTGTTGAGGGCATGAAAATCGGGATACATGCACCAAGTTTCTTCTTTATTGAGTACCATTACTATAGGGGGATAATAGGGGTTGGTACTAGGATGGATAACACCCGCTTCTAGAAACTCTTGAACAATTTTCTCAATTTCATTTTTCTAGGAAAAGGGATGATGATAAGGGAAACAATTGGGAGGAAGACTTTCTAGTACTAGACGAATGAAATGATTATGGATGTCACGATAAGGGGGAATTCCATGGGGAGTGTTAAAAAAATATTGTTGTTGGGAGAGTATAGATTGGAGGTTAGAATGCACAGATTGTGTCTCAACTGCTTGAATGGAATGAAATTGGGAAATAATGAAAGAATAACCTTTTTTTAGTATATTTTCCATGTGGTGGGAACTGATGATCTCAGGGGAGCCTGTTGTGATTCCTTATAACTTATACTATTGTCCCTACTATTGGAGTTTCATGGTTAAGTCCTTAAAATCCATGGTGATGGAGCTGAGAGTGTGTAAGAATTCATCACCAAGCACAACGTCACAACCTCCCATGTCGATAAAAAACATATGATATTTTAGGTGGTACTGACCAATTTGTAGGTGCACATTTTCACAACACACCCCACATTTCATGAAACTTCCATTAGCAATCATGATTTGAAAATTGTTGACTGCATGAATATAGCAATTGATTTCTTGGGAAATGTATTGATGAATAAAATTATGGGTGTTTCCATTGTCAACTAGGATGATGAATTTCCTATTATTAATGTGGCCAATTAACTTGAAGGTTTGGGGAGCATAGGATCCAATGAGGGAGTATAGTGAAATTAATGGTTCAACTTCTAGAGGATTAAAAGGTAGAGTAGTATCATTTGCTAAGTATATCTCTTCAATAGGAGAACCATCAATATCCTTGTCAGAAACATCCTTAGAAATGACCATCAAAGTTTTTTTTCTTTACACTTGTTCCCTGGAAAATATTCATCATCACAATTATAGAAAAGACCCTTGAGTTGGCATTCAACCATTTATTCCTGAGTTAATTTTTGGATCTTGAGAGGAGTGGCATGAGGGTCAGGATTGGTGGGTCTAGGGTGAGGAATAAAAGAGGGTTTTCTGTTATGGGAAGATATGACATGTTGTTCTTCCTTGGTGAGTTTAGTACCTTCAAACCAAGTATGGGGGTGATAAATTAGCACCCGGGCTCAGATTTAATCCTCTAGGCCACTAATAAAGCATACCTTGAAGAAGGAATTTGACATTCCCTTCATTATAAAATCCAATTATTCAAAGGTGACGATAAATTATTACTCTATGCCAGACTATTTCAACTTGGTCAAATGGCCCAAATGGTGTGTATCAGTCTCAAATATTTCATAAAGAATGGACACAAATTGTGTCCAAGAAACATACCCTTGGCGTGAATTTTTACGCCATTTCCACCATTTCCAGCGTTCATAATCCAAATAGAGGACATCGTAATGAATTTTTTCCAATTCCTCAATGATGCCATGCAAGGAGAAATAATGTTCCATTTGAGTGACCCAACATGTGCGATCCGAGCCATAAATTTGTTCACCTTGAATTTGGGAAGACGTAGTTGACAATGAGAGTGATTGGAATGAAAGTCTTGGGAATGGGAAGATTCGATGTCTTCATGATAAGAAGGTTGTTCAGAGGAGGTAGGGTTCAGGTATCGACTCATCAATTTTTCAAGTGTGTCATTGATGGTGGAATATTGGTCCTTGAGGGAGCTATATTGGACCTTGAGGGTCTCAACAAAGGAATTGAGGGATCCAATCTTGGTAGTAATTTGTTTTTTTTCCTCCTTGTGTTGGGTGTTGTTGATGATCAAGGAAGTGATTCTTGGTTGTGAGTGAGATCCATTGGTGAAGAGGAAAAAATGGGCAAGTGGGTCTGCACAGAAAAAGGGTTACAAATGAGGGTATCACGATAGATGAGGTGAAGAGAGGAAGCCAATGGGATAGGAAAGAAAATAAGGGTGCCAGGAAGGGTGGGTGGGTCCACGAAAAAAATTATTACAAGTGATAGGTACCGTGACGATCAGGGCTAAGAGATGAATTCAATGGGATATGTCTCGAATAAGGGTCTTGACAAGACCACTATAATTGTTTTTAACTCTTTTGGAGTTATACTCTAGCTTGAAGAATACTGCAGTGAAGGAAAGCCCAAATTGCTAATAGGGGAAATTGTGTAGGAATTTTGCAACCGGTAAGCACGAGTCATGGTTGTGTGGAAAACGTGCCTTACTATTGTTGTTCTATTATATTCCTTTCCCCATGGTTAGAATTTGTAGGGTTCCTACAGACAAGAGTTTGTTGATACTGAGAGGGGGGTAAATCAGTATCAAGTACAATTTAAAACCTTTTTCAACTTATACTTAAACCATTCAATTATATCCAATGAGAAATGAACAATAGTATAAGAGTTA
Source organism: Picea sitchensis (assembly GCA_010110895.2). Lineage (NCBI taxonomy): Eukaryota > Viridiplantae > Streptophyta > Pinopsida > Pinales > Pinaceae > Picea > Picea sitchensis. Next base: position 52,079 of record SNQJ01S0069309.1, read on the forward strand.
CACCAATACACCACAATACACCATGCA
>SNQJ01S0069309.1:60891-72989 GCA_010110895.2 Picea sitchensis
AATGGTTCTTTACCAATGCACCACATTATTTCTTATGTTATAAAACCCACAATTTTAAATATATTGTATGGTATTATGGCGCATAAAGGAGAGGGCTGGGGGCTAAGCCCCAGCCCGTGGTCGTGTAAACCCTCATATGACCGAGAGTAAAGGGGTGCGCGCCATTGAAGGGGGATGCACCCATATTATACTTAGAAAGTGGGTTTATAACCAATTTTTTGGGGTTTAGTTATTAATTAGCCTATTTTTAATGTTTTTTCTCCATTTTTGGGAGTTATTGGGTAGTTTTGGAGCCTAAATTCTTGGAGGAAGTTGGAAATGAGAAACCAACTTCCCAGCTATATAACCCAGGCCTGTTTGAGGCCATAGGGGGCATTCGGAGCAGAGTTATGCTGAGGAGAAGCCAAGCCATAGCCATTTTGAGGCAGAGAAGCTTTTGAGGAGGAGACGTTGTCGGATCATTTCTGGGAGCTCTGGACGTCCATTTTGCATGCCATTTTCTTTGCATGGTTCTAGAGATCTGGAAGAACATGACCAGATAAGTCTTGTATCCATTTGACATTGCAGAGATGTATTTTTGAGCTTTTGAGCATAAATAAAGAAGCCTCCCCCACAGAGAAAAAGGCCCGGAGACGTAGGCAAAGTTGTGTTGAACTCCGTTATCAATCTGCGTGTTATGGTTTGCTGTAAATTATTTCATTTCAGATTTGCATATATGTATATGGCTGTTATAATTCCTCTTCTTTCCTCATTATTTCACTAAGTTTCTCAAATTGTTAATTAACGCATGCAAAATTAAAACTCAACCATAGTCATTAAAAAATCCAACGGATCCACAATATCACCGAGTGAGTTCAAGACCGTCAGATCTGAGAGAGATGCGTGGTGCCAAATTAAGCCATCTCAGCATTTTTCTCATCGCGATTGTGATGATCCAGGATCAACTCCTTCCTATTCACGAATGTCGAAAGCGCCTTTGAGAATAAACACAGGGTCATAGCCCGTGGTCACTTGGGAAAGAAAAAGAGTTGTGCAAGAGGGGCCAAATGCGTCGAGTTTGTTCACAGAGGGGATCATCGCGATCTCCAACTACCATTTGATTTGACCTCAATCCTAGTTTTCGCTTAGAGTAAATGAAAGTGAGAGGGGGTGGTTGAAACCTCTCCTCATTCATTAAGTGAAAGGTATGGAGGGTCTGGCAAGATGTCTGCCCGAGAGGGTCCTGTGTACCGATTTTTCCAAAGAAGCCATGCCAAGTCCTTGACTAGCCAGAAAGGTCTGCACACGCTAAATCGACACTTAATGGCTCAACTACTCCCCTTGCAGGAGCCATGCGTAGTTAAGGCGACATCTGAGAAAGAATACCCATCTGGATTTGGCTGAAGGGACACCAAGCCTCGAATGACTGAGCACGCCTCTGTTAGGTGATTTTTTCTGAGTATATAGACTTAGTTTTTGTATTTTGTAATCATCGATGGTTGAGCAAGGCTCCCAGTTGTAAAACTTTAATGAAGCATTGTTATTCTGGTTATGCATGGACTCTTGAGACTTCTTGCCTTATGAATGTTAGTTTCTTTCACGTCTTTGTTTACACTGCATTAGAGAAACTCAGAATTGGAGGATCCAGTTGAGTTGTGACTGTTATAGGATGATGTAGGTTGGATCACTGTAACAGTTGCATTGTTTCTAACTGGTCTTTGTGATTTTCTCAGCGCTGAATGACTTGGAATTGGAGAATCCAGTCAAGTCCCCCCTTTAAGTTTCTCAAAGCCTTGAACCAAGAGGATCTTTCATTCAGAGTTTTTCTTCTACAAATTGCTGAAAGGCCTGTTGCCTGAGGTAGTTTCCAAGTCTTCTACCTGTTCATCTTTTAAGCAACTCACTGACTGAAGTTATATCAATACCTCCTTTGTTCTTTGCATACCAGACCCAGTCCCTGAGATAGAGTGATATCTCCCTGAGTCTCTCTCCATTTGATCACCCATTAAAAATTATTGTGACATAAAACTAATGGGCGTTGGGTTCTTCTCCTGCAAGTAATCCATTAGTGACTTCTGACGCCAACATTTCTGGCACCGTTGCCGGAGACGAAGTTGAAGATTTTCCCTGGGATTGAATGACATTGAGCCTTTGATTCTGAAGGTGCATCAGGTATCAGAGCCTTTAAAGATTGCTACTGTGTACCTTGGCGAATCCATTGTGATGACTCCACAGTGGTGAAACTGCCATGTTAATTGTGGCTTTCAGAGGCAGACACACGCGGTCTCATCCACAGCTACCTCTAGCTACACTTGAAACTTATCCAGAGGTGGTTCTCAGGAAAGGAAAGGCCTCTAAAGAAGAAGATTCCACCGCCGAACCAGGTAATCCGCCATCTCCTTCTGTAGGAACTCCATTTTCTCCTCCTAAGTTTCTTAACAGACCTCTTTCTGAGGTTTCCCATTTCCTGAATTTCGGGAGTGTTCCTACCGAGTTTTCCCCTCCTGGTTTGAGATTGGAGGGATAAACCCTTGTCACTCGCCTCTCCTCTGAAGTTGTACTTTGGCGTAGACCCAGGACCGCAGAAGATTTACCCACTCCTATATTTACCACTCCTCCTCTTGTTACTGTTACCACTCCTGCACAAAGAGGAGCATCTGATGACTTGAGCCCATTAGCCTTCTCCTTAAATGCCCTTTTATTTCCCATTCCACTTCGAGACTCATTCCCAGTAGCCCCTTCATGAACTCCTTCTCCTCCAAATTCTCCTCCACCTAATATTCCTATGGGTGGTGCTAATCCCTCTCTTAATAGAATGGATGCCATAGTCGCTGCCAGATATGCTTACTTAATCCTACCCCATCCTATGAATCCTCTCCCTGCTGGAGATTACTTGAAGTATATGCCCAAGTTAACTGGGGAAGGGGACATAACTGCGGAAGATTACCTAGCTGATTTCTACAGTTATGCAGACAACCTGAACATTGAAAATGAAGATGTCTGGATGAGAGTCTTCGTCCAGAGCCTGGATGGTGAGGTGAGAAAATGGTTTAGAGGATTGGCCCCCAGATTTATTGCTGGGATCGAAGCCCTGGATAGTGCTTTCCTGAGGCAGTGGGGAGATCGGAAGGATTTCATGTATTATATGACAAAGTTCGGGTCTCTGAAGAAGATGGAAGGAGAGTCTGTCTTTGACTTCTCCAAAATATTCAATAAGATGTATAATAAAATTCCTGCCGAAATAAAACCCTCAGAAGCCTCGACCAAGATTTCTTACGCTAGTGCATTTGGCCCCGATTTCTGTCTTTTATTGAGAGAAAGAAGAGCCACCTCCTTAAATCAAATGCAAGATGCGGCCATAGAAGTGGAATCCAATGTATTAGCAGCTGATAGACTGAGGAACCAGGCTGACGCGGACAGAAGAAAGGGAAGATCGGAAGCCTCAACTTCTGGCCCATCGGTGCCCCACCCTCAAGTGGATGAACTAACCAAGATGGTGAAGTCTCTGTATGCAGAGACGGAGAGAATGAAGGTCATGGGGAGGAAAGCATACAAGGGTCCTCAGAACGTCGAAAACAAATGAGGTTTCAGGAGGCCAAACAATATTACTTCCCTGACTGTGCAAAGAGAGAGGGGAAGAGACAGAGAAGACCCGAAAATTCAGGCCCCTTTTCAAAACAATTTTGTGGTCGAGGGGGAAGATGGGGAAACAAATGAGCTTGATCCTAAAATCCATTTCTTCGGGGACACTCCTACTTTCCCTCATCTCACTCAATCAGCATACGAGGAGTCTCTCATGGACAGTCAACTAACTGAACTGAGCAAGGGAGACAAGGCTAGTGGTATCCAAGGCAGGTATGATCTAAGGCATAAGAAAAAGACAGTAGCACCTGATGTTCCTGAGCAGTCAACTAGAACAGAGAAACCTGCTAATAAAGTAGCGGATAGTCACAGAGGTAAGAATCCCCAACCCCTCTCTCCCATAGTCCAGAGTCATGTTCTTAAAATAAGATAAATTCCGAAGCTTACATCTTCTTTTAATTTCGAGCATGAAATTCAAAAGATCAGAATCCCTGTGCCCCTAACCGAATTGATTAAACATGAAGGGTTCAAGAAACACTTCTCTGATATTTTATAGTCTGAGGTCTCATGCCTTCCCACAGACTCCATCAATTTGCAAGATGAAAAGCCTGCAGTTATTCTAGGTCGTATGGTAGAAGACATGAATGACTCATCCCCTCCCTTCTACACTTCCTTGAACATACATGACAAGGTACTACACAACTGCTTGATGGATTCGAGGTTTCTCACAACCTCATGCCCAAAAATGTCATGGAAGAGTTAGGGTTAGAAGTCACCCGAGCCTATCACGACCTCTATTCCTTTGACTCCAGGAAGGTTCAATGTCTAGGAGTTATCAAAGACCTGGTCGTGACCTTGTTCCAGTTGCCCATGAAAAGTGTGGTCATGGATATTGTAGTGGCTGATGTCCCCCCCAAGTTTGGTATGTTGTTATCAAGATCTTGGATAAAAAGACTGGGGGGAACTTTGCATATGGACCTCACATATGCTACTATCCTAGTGTTTGGAGGAGAACATAGGAGGCTATACAAGGAAGCCCAACTGGCCTATATAATCAGTGATGAAGCCAACACTACCAACCATCGCATTTTTTCCTTGGACACTGATTTAGGTTCCAGTGTACTACAACTCACTAATGCTCCTGGGCCTCCTCTGAAACTCAGAAATCCGCCCACCACTTCCCATAAATTTCCTCCCTCCATCACCCCCACTTGGAAAATTTTCTTTGATGGAGCCTTTTCCAGGGAAGGCACTGGTGTTGGGGTGTTTTTTGTGTCACCTGCTCAGGAAACCATATCTCTATCATACAAACTAGAATTTGAAGCTACCAACAATGTGGCAGAGTATGAAGCTCTTGTCCTGGGATTAAGAGCCGCAAGGGAAATGGGAATTCAAGAAGTAGCAGTGTTCGGAGATGCAGAGTTAGTGGTCCAACAGATTAGAAACGCTTATCAGGCCAAGCATCCTTGACTTAGAAGCTACATAAATGAGGTATGGGACTTAATTGATAGTTTTTTCTTAGCATTCAACATTTCTTTTGTCCCAAGAGAGAAGAACATAATGGCATATTCCTTCGCTACATCAACAAGCAATTTCAAAGTACCATTGCCGCCCAAATTCAGATATGATGTGGAAGTAAAATACAGGCCCTCCATACCTGACAACGTCAAACATTGTAAGGTATTCGAGGATGATATCGAGATCAAGAAATTCTTGGAGACTGTCAAAGAATTTTCAGAGATGCATATCGACCAAGATTCTGTCTCTGAAGAAGAGCTTGATGGGGGTAAGTTTCTGAGTAAAATAACAGAGCGTAACATTGTGCAGATCCCCAACAACCATATTCCAAGGGGGTTGGTTCCTTTGGAAAGGAGTTTTGATAGAAATGATGTGTCATTAAAAGGGGAAATCTTGGAGGATGACACTGGTACTATTCAATGCAACATTGGCACTGAGAGTGAGCCCAAGCTTGTCAAATTGTCAAGAAGTCTGACAAAGGAGCAGAGGTCTGAATATGTTGGAATTTTGAGGGAATTTGCTGGTGTTTTCTCCTGGACCTACAAAGACCTTAAAACATATGACACTTCTGTCATCAAGCATAAAATCCCGTTGAAAGGGGAGGCCAAGCCATTTAGGCAGAAGCTAAGACAGGTCTATCCTATGATGATGCCTATCATGGAGAGGGAAGTGAAGAAGTTGCTACAGGCCCAGATCATCGTACCACTGAGATACTTAGAGTGGGTGGCCAACTTGGTACTAGTAAGGAAAAAGAATGGAGAAATCAGACTGTGTGTAGACTTCAGAAACTTGAACAGGAGCTCACGAAAGGATAACTACTCCTTACCAAAGATGGAACATATACTGCAGAGGGTAACAGGAGCATCCAGGATGTACATGATCGATGGTTTCTCTGGCTACAATCAAGTCTCTATTATGCCTGAGGACCGGGAAAATACAACATTTACCACTCCATGGGGCACATTCATGTATGCCAAGATGCATTTTGGATTAATGAATGCAGCGACAACGTTCCAACGCACCATGGACATATCTTTCATTGGGGAAAAGGATAAATTTGTGGTCGTCTATCTGGATGACATCACAATATTTTCAAAATCTGATAAAGAACACTGTTGTCATCTCAGGAAGGTTTTCCTGAAATGCAGGAGTTTTGGCATTTCATTGAATCCCAAGAAATATTTGTTCGCCATGCAGGAAGGAAAGTTACTAGGCCACATAGTATCAGCGCAAGGAGTCAGGATCGATCCTAGCAGAGTTGTGGCAATACAAGCCTTATCAATCCCAAGGTCCAAGAAGGAGGTCCAATCTTTCCTTCGTAAGATTAATTTTTTGAGGAGGTTTGTGCCTAACTTTGCTGAGGAGGTAAAACTTATAACAACCATGTTAAGGAAAGGAAATGAAGTGAGGTGGACTTCTAAATCACGACATTCCTTTGAGAAAATAAAGAAGGCCTTGACTGAAGCCCCTGTGCTTATCATTCTTGACTACTCAAAGGATTTCCTCATTTTCTCCTTTGACTCACCTGACACGGTGGCTGCTGTTTTATTACAGACAAACAAGGTCTGGCTAGAACAACCTATTGCCTATTTCATCCGAGCATTGAGGGATGCCGAAGTTAGATATGACACTATGGAGAAGTAGGCCTATGCCCTAGTAAAGGCTCTCAAGGCATTTAGAATCTATGTCTTGCAGTAAAAAATCATCGCTTATGTCCCCTTAGCTGATGTTAAATACATTCTTACTCATCCTAACATAGACGGGAGGAGGAGTAAGTGGATAGACAAGATTATGGAATTTGACCTGGAAATAAAGCCTACCAAATTGATCAAAGGTCAAGGTTTAGCCAAGCTGTTGGCTGAATCCAATTACCAAGCTTTGGGGGTAAGTTTCATCAATGAATGCTCAAGAATTTAGCAGGGTCGGTTGTCTGAAATAGACCCTCAAAGGGATCCCCCATTGGCTCGATGTCCCTGGTATAAGGATGTCATATATTTTCTGCAAGAGTTGCGGCCTCCAGACGGCCTACAAAGAAACAAGGCAAAATCTCTGAAGCTCAAAGCAGTCAGATACTGCCTTGTCTATCAAGTTCTATATTGGAAAGACCCCCTGGGGTTGCTTTTGAAATGTGTAGATCCAAAAGAGGCTGACAGGATCATGTTTTAATTTCACGATAACCTATGTGGAAAACCACAGCGTACAAAATCCTCAGGGTTGGATACTACTGGCCCACCGTATTCACTGATGTCTATAGAAGTGTTATAGCTTGCACCAAATGTCAAAGATTTGTAGGAAAACAACAGCTCAAGTCTTTTCCGTTAAATCCTGTGGTTGTTTCAAGACCTTTCCAACAATGGGGCCTAGATTTCATTGGAGAAATTCACCCCGCTTCCAGTGGGCAGCACAAATGGATCCTGACTGCTACCGATTTCTTGACCAAGTGGATTGAAGCTATCCCCACTAGGAGTGCTTCCAACAAGGTAATCATTGGGTTCCTGGAAGACCTCATCACAAGATTCGACTGCCCAAATAATATTGTCACTGATAACGCAACCTCTTTTAGGGCTGAGCCGTTAGCCAAGTTCTATGAGAAATTCGGGATCAAACTGATTCACTCCACCCCATACTATCCCCAGGGAAATGGTTTAGCGGAGTCCTCCAACAAAATCCCGATAAGGATCATCAAATGATTGTTGGAAGACAACAAGAAGGCCTGGCATTGAAGATTAAAATTTTCTCTATGGGATGATCGAGTGGCTACAAAGAGATCTATAGGCGTCTCTCCTTTCCAATTAGTCTATGGAGCAGAGGTTGTTTTCCCTTCTCATTTAGCCATTCCTATAGCGAAATTCCTCCAGGATCATCAAGAAGAGCCTGATGACATGATCAAAAGAATTCATCATCTATTTGAGGTCCAATAGGCTTAAGAGCAGGTAATGGGCAGAATTCGGGACCATCAGCAAAGGATCAAGCTGGTTTTTGATAAGAAGGCCAAGAAGGAAGAGTTTCGGATAGGAGACCTGGTACTGAAAAGGGATGCTCCTAAACAAGATAAAGGCAAGCATGAAAAATTTGAAGCCCTGTGGATCGGGCCTTTCAAAGTATCCGAAGTGTTCTCGAATAACACCTACAGGGTACGAGATTTGAAGGATCAAGAAGTTTTCAATGGCCCTGTGAATGGGAATTTCCTAAAAAGATTTTCCTCTTGAGCCGCACATGGCTCTTTCGTGGTTGTAAATATTGTTTTTCTTTCCACCTTTAAGTTTTAAATAAATGACCCCATAGCCCAACAACAAGGCACTGGAGCTGCAAAATGAGTCCTTAGAGAATCAGAGGGACGACTCTATCCCCCATGGAGCCTAATGTTAGTAACATTTCTTGTCCTGGGCACAAGAGTATTCAGGTCTGCAAGTTGCACGAGAAGTGCCCGAGTGCAACACAAAAAAATCTCGTTTTAGGCTTCCAAGCAAGTAAGAGGGAGAGATTCTATTGTTGACGGTCCGGATTCATTCGTAAGAGCAGATCGACGATCGGAGGGAAATCGTGGTTAGCGGAGTTGCGCTGAGATTAGCATGACAGATAGCGCCCATATTGCATGCAGGAAAGGATAGTAGCCATCCATCCAAAGGATACGTGGCGTGAGATCTAGTCATGTCGACTTTTTGGCATTCGGGAGTTCGAAGGGTGAGGGTTCTATTTCGTTCTACATATTGAAACCCCAAACCCGAAAAGCGCTGAAAGCGCCCAAATTCGGGCCCGCGGTATCACAGAGCAGTCTCAGCCATCCATCCAAAAATAATTCATGGTGCGTGATTAGGCCCCTTGCATTTTCGCCCATCATGACTCCGACGCACAATGAGCAACTCCTTCATATCCACGAAACGCGAAGTGCCAGGAGCATCCAAGACCCGGGCCGACAATATCACTGAGTGAGTTCAGGACCGTTAGATCTGAGAGGGACGTGTGGCACCGAATTAAGCCATCTCGGCGTTTCGCTCATCGCGATTGTGATGAGCCAGGATCAGCTCCTTCCTATTCAAGAACGTCGAAAGCGCCTTTGAGAATAAACACAGGGTCACAGCCCGTGGTCACTTGGGAAAGAAAAAGAGTTGTGCAAGAGGGGCCAAACGCGTCGAGTTTGTTCACAGAGGGGATCATCATGATCTCCAGGTACCATCTGATTCGACCTCAATCTTGGTTTTCGCTTAGAGTAAATGAAGGTGAGAGAGGGTGGTTAAAGCCTCTCCTCATTCATTAAGTGTAAGGTATGGAGGGTCTGGCAAGCTGTCTTCTCGAGAGGGTCCTGTGTACCGATTTTTCCAAAGAAGCCATGCTGAGTCCTCGACTAGCCAGAAAGGTATGCACACTCTAACTCAACACTTAATGGCTCACTACTCCACTTGCAGGAGCCATGCACAGTTAAGGCGGCTTTTGACGAAGAATATCCATCTGGATTTGGCTGAAGGGACACCAAGCCTCAAATGACTGAGCACGCCTCTGTTAGGCGAATTTTCCTGAGTATATAGACTCAATTTTTGTATTTTGTAATCATCGATGGTTGAGCAAGGCTCCCGGTTGTAAAACTTTAGTGAAGCACTGTTATTCTGGTTATGCATGGACTCTTGAGACTTCTTGCCTTATGAATGTCAGTCTCTTTCACGTCTTTGTTTACACTATATTAGAGCAACTCGGAATTGGAGGATCCAGTCGAGTTGTGACTATTATAGGATGATGTAGGTTGGATCACTGTAATAGTTGCATTGTTTCTAATCAGTCTCTATGATTTTCTTAGCGCTGAACAACTTGGAATTGGAGGATCCAGTCAAGTCCCCCCTTTCAGTTTCTTGAAGCCCTGAACCAAGAGGATCTTGCATTCAGAGTTTTTCTTCTACAAATTGCTAAAAGGCCTGTTGCCTGAGGTAGTTTGTTCACTCTTCTTACCAAGTCTTCTACATGTTCATCTTTTAAGAAACTCACTAACTGAAGTTAGATCAAGACCTCCTTTTTTCCTTGCATACCAGACCCAGTCCCTGAGCTAGAGTGATATCTCCCCGAGTCTCTATCCATTTGATCACCCATTAAAAACTATCGTGACATAAAATTGATGGGAGTTGGGCTCTGCTCCTACAAGCAATCCAGGAGTGACTTTTGATGCCAACACTCGATATCATTTTTTCATATCCCAATGCTTAAAATAATTTAGAATTTTCTCATACACAGTATACCAAAGACAAACAATATGCCAATTCCATTTGAGCATGTTGAACTTGATCCATAGGCCAATATATTTCACTTAGAAATCAATTACATTCCCACCAACTTCTGCATATGACCCATGGGTAAGAGGAAACACACAACCAATTAAGAAGTTGACTCAAGAAATTTATACGACTAGCTAATGGAGTGCATACAACATGGAAATGGAGAAACTGTAGCATGTAGGAAAAATAATACACCTAGAAATAAGAAATTGACTCAGAGAGAGGGTGTATGGTCTAGCAATGGTGAAATTGTAGTCCGTGGAATAAAGAATGCACCCAGCAAGAAAATATTGACTTAGAGAGAGGGAATGTGGTCTGGAATGGTGAAATTGTAGCCTATGGAATGAAGAATACACCCATAAAGAATATATTGACTCAGAGAAGAGGGAATACTGTCTATAGGGAATATTTTTGACCTCTATGAAAGATAAGATCATCCAAAAACAAAAATAAAACCAATTTAGAAACCCCCAAAAGTATTGCAATGGATTTGGAATGAAATACATTGATATCTAAGACTAGTTGGGCATCCAATGGTGGAGGTTTTCTAGCTAGTGGGATCTCCAATGCATAACAAAACATAGAGTATGTGGAAATTTGTATTTCTAATGAAGAATGTCCCTTCTATATAGTGTCAATGCCCAATGGAAGCCATTAAAACACATATAGAGGAATTTCTAAACAATGTAGTAAGAAAATTAACATATTAAATCACACATACATAGAGAAAAACATCACATATGAGTCATTGTTTACCTTGGAAACTCAAATGGTAAAACCAACTTCGAATGGTTGCTCAACTTTCATTTCATAAATATCTGGTTTATAATGTATCTAAAGGCTCTTTGTGCATCCTCATCTCCTTGTCTAGAAAAAAATCCCTTTCAGAGTGAAAATGTAAGAACAAATAGGGAGAGCTAAGGAAATGGGAAGGCCAACAAGCTTTACCTTTCATTTCCCATTCCTCAACCTTTTCTCTCCTATTTTCCTTTTCTTTTTCTCGTTTATTTCTTTTTCTCTCTCTTTTTGACTCATTCACTTTTACATTTACAATGTCTTTAGTAGTTTATCTAACCGTCCTTAATTGTTGACTTATCTTGCAGGTACCGATTCTCACATCCATTTGCTTGTTAGGATCCATTTTTGATCAATTATGGTTGACCATGGATGACCGTGTTGACTATGGCTGAGCATGGTTCACTTTAGTTATGTCACATTGCAAAATTCCTCAAGGGTTAGTTGAATTGCAACACCACTCAATGGTTATGTCACATTGTGACATTCATCTTGTTTGACTTATGTTGAATTGCTACATTCCTCAATATTTATGGTTCAATATGGTGTTCATAACTGGCTATGTCACATTGTGACTTTAAGAGGTTGACTTCAATATTATGTCACATTCTGACACTAAAAGGTTTATAATATGGTTAGTTTTATTATGATGTGCTTCTAAGTTGACTTTTGTTGACTTACTACATTCCTTAATTGTTATGTTAAACATGGTTGATTATTTTTAAATATGGTTGACTTTGGTTGAGTATGGTTGGCCATAGTTTACTATGGCTGATAATAGTTGAATATTGTTAACTATAGTAGATCATGTAAATATGATTTTAGCATGGTTGACTATTGCTGACAATGTTTGACTATAGTTTGAACATGGTTGACCATGTTTCAATATTCAATCACATTGATATATGAAGATGTTATGACAATAAGAGGTACATACATACACATACACACACATACACATAC
>SNQJ01S0069309.1:73039-90055 GCA_010110895.2 Picea sitchensis
AATGTTTATCCTAGTTGAGTTATGTATATTTGTTACATTCTTTAATGGTTATTTTGCATTACAACATTCATCTTGAATTATGTCAAATTGATACATTCTTGAATTTTGACATTTGACCATATGTTGGCTATGGTTCGACATGGTTCACTTTGGTTATGTTACATTGCAATGCTTATCAAGGGTTTTGTTGGATTATTACATCACTTAATCGTTTGGTCAAATTTCAGCATTTATCTTGTTTGACTTATGTTGAATTGCTATATTTCTCAAAATTTATGTCGCATTGTAATGTTCATGAATGGCTATGTTGCATTAACACATTAAGAGGTTGAATTCAATATTGTGTCACATTGTAAAACTAAAAGTTTTATAATATAGTTATATCTATTGCAACATGCTTCTTAGTTTATTTATGGTGTCCCTCAATCATTATGTTAAACATGGATTACTTTAGTTGAGTATGGTTGGTCATAGTTGTCTATGGCTGATACTAGTTGACTACTAATAACTATAGTAGACCACACAATTATTATTTGAATATGTATGAATATTGCTAATCATGTTTAACTATGGTTTGAACATGGTTGACAATGGTTTGACATGTTTCAATATTCAATCACATTAAGATATGAAGAGGTTGTGACACTAAGAAGTTTACAATATGGTTATATATATTTCATCCTAGTTCAGTTATGTTGATTTTTTATGTTCTGTAATGGTTATGTCATATTACGACATTCATCTTGACTTACTTATTTCAACTTGCTACATTCCTCAGTTTTGACATTTGGCCATGTTTTCCTATGGTTAATTATGGTTGATAATGGATGACCATGTTGAATATGGTTGAAAATTGTTCACTTTGGTTATGTCACATTCCAATGCTCATCAAGGGTTATGTTGGATTGTGACGTTAGTCAATGGTTATGTCACACTGTGATCTAAAATGATCTTTTAAATGACTTGGTTAAGTATGTTGCATGAATAATTAAAACTTAATAAGAAATAGAAGAAGCTTAAGAATAGAATTTGCAGCACATAAGAAGTAAAAAAAACAAACCATAAGAATATTCAAGACACTAGAAGTTGATAACAGAATTCGACAACTCTTCCTATGTCTTTGGTCCTTTGTCTTAGTGGGGGAGGCTTCTTTATTAATCTTCAATGCTCAAAATCTACATGAACATTACATCAATTTGTTCTCTTACTGGCACAATAATGTTCTTCTGTGTCTCAATAACTCAACGCAATAGACAACACTGATAAATGTGGAGTAGAACTCCCAGAAATGGCCTCCAAATCTCAACTACTATCTTGGCTTCCCTGCATAAAAATGGCTTGGAATTCACAAATCCTTCATCATTATGTTGTTATGAAATTGTTTTCCATGGCAAAGAGGCTAGATTTAAATATAATTTGAGTTGGGGGTCACATTCCAACTTCCTCCCAAAATTTGGCCTCAATTTGGGCTCCAGATTCTCCAAAAATGGGCAAAATCCCATTAAAACAAGGCTAAATAATCAAAACATCCAATTATATAATTAAAAACCCACTTAGCACCTAAATCAGGCGTGCACCCCTTTTCCTTTGACCCCTAGTCATATGGGAAGCCATGTGGCCAAGTGTAAGGCCTCCAACAATGCCGCACCCCTAAACATTCATCTCCTGGTCATGTGGGTTGCCATGTGTCCAGTGCTGGAAGTAGTCCCCTGGTTCTTAGCCCTTGGTATTCGGTCTTGGTCATACGGAAGGTGTCCTGGTCAACAAGTATCCCCCACCGGCCGGGCGCTAATCCCCAAACTCCACACTACAAAAATTTAAATAGAACCTTTTCCACATGTATAAATAAGGAACACATGCACCCAAGTAGTTAGCGTGTGGAGCTTATGTTGTTGCTTGCCTAGGAGTTCAGGAGGTCGATCCAATGGAATTGCACAAAAAATTTTTGGATTGGGTCTATTGGCTTGATATAGGATTCCATGTGGCACCCTGTGATTGGGCCAATTTTCATCCCCTGATTGGACCGTACATAGTCAGCGCACATTCATCCAACATGTCAGCTGCCAACTCATCTACTTGATCATCTGTCTAGTCAGCACTGTACGCCACATGTCCAACCCAGAGCCTGCCACCTATTAACACATCACTTCCAACCTATCATCCAGACTTCCATGTCACTGCCATGTGTCCTCATCCGAGCCTGCCACATGTCAATTTTTTAGTGGTCCAAATCACCTCTGAAAATGCCAAATCTGACTGGCACATGGCACCTCTTGGTGATGCCATTTGTCATGCTGACATCAGCATGAAGTATTGATGAAATCAATAGTATGGACTATGATTGTTTACTTTTGACCTTTAACTTTTTTCTTGTTTGGAGACAACTTCATAACGCGATATATTTAGCATACAGATTCCATTTTCAAAAATGAATATACTACCGGAACCGACATGACGAGAACTACACGATGGAGTTGGTTTCGTCCGAATCCGAGAACTTTGGTTTTTTTCCTTTTTGGATCCATTTGGATCACACATCCACATTGATACCTTTTGGTCCTCCAAAAGGATATTAACCAGACATCAAGTGTGGAATAGGCCTCCCCACTTATCCTTTGTCTATCAAATTTGTCATGTGCACCTCTCGCATCATAATCAATTGCAAAACAACCACGATAACTGAACACATATTATTAGCAATTTGCATTTGTTCATATCTTTCTGAACCCACTACCATCCATGTAGAAAACATTAGCAACGATAACCATATCAGAAAAATGCTTGAAAATGAACCAACATGTATGTTCGTCTTTACAAATCTGGATGAAAAAAACTCATCTTGAAGCAAAGTACGTTTAGATCTACATGCTACGAACATTTTACTTTCTTTCTTAAGATTAACTGGTACCATTAAAGGTGCATTTCTTGCATAAGATGCCTTCTTTAATTGTTCCAAATTTGTAAAAATAGATTGATCCCCTTTTATATGATGAACATGCACAACATATTTTTTCCCTTCTTTAGTTAAGTGATATTGATTATGTTCCCTGAAGAATATTTCTTTGCAATCATATAAATAAGGGCTACTTAAGACCATTCCACATGCTTCTAGCGGTACCACATCGCATATTAATTCATCCACAAACTTAAATGTAATTGCAAACTTTATGACACATTGCTTTGTTATGGGAAAATTATGATTTTGGCTTATCCAATTTAGTGAATAGGGTTTATGATGTATCTTAGTTTTTAATCCTAATTGATTAACCACTTCTTCTGAAATTAAGTTAGCTTGAGATCCGCTATCTAACAAAGTTTCGATATTGGTATGTTTCACAATGAACCTTATATGAAAAAAATTACTTCTTGAATCATAACCATCACCAATTTTACCTGACAAACCAACTGTTGTGATTTTAGTCTCATCACCTGAATCTGACCCCACGTTTGTTGGTTGTGCTGTTGTCGCAAATTTTTTCCCACCTTTCCTCTCTTTGAACCACTTTGGTTTCTTATCTAGGTGTAATTTCCAACAATGTTCATCATCGTGCCCTTCTTTCTTTCAATTCTTGCAAGAGAGTTTCTCTTCCTTCACTGTAGCTGAGTTTTCTTTCTTCACATTCCCTTTTCCTTTTCCTTCTTTCTTTGAAAATGATTCCCCTGATTCACCAACTTCAAATTTTCCTTCTTCAATATACGTTGCTTGAACATAAACCTCATCAATATTAGTAGGTCCAAACATAAACACAATATTATGAATATGTGCATGAAAACCTCATATATACTTCATAAGAGTTTCTTGTCTATATAATGGAATATTTAACATCAAATACATCTTACAAAATTCATCTATGTATTCTTGCACCGATTGTTCTTTTCTTAATTTAAGACTTTTCTATTCAATTAAAGCCTTCTCCTTATACCCCAAACACTATAACTATTTTCTAAGTGAAAAAATAAAATCTTTCCATTATGGGAATACACTACCAATTTTCTGAGTACCATTTTGCAACTTACTCTGCCACTCGATGAGTGTTGTGATTGTAAGACGAAGATATGCCAATTTGATCTTGGTTGCCTCATCATTGATTTGTTGCACACTGAAATATACCTCCATCTGTTTGACCTAGTTATCAAGCATCTTAACATTGAGATTTCTGTTATACATGGGAAACTAGAATTTCACATCAAGTTTAAGTAATGGCATGTCAGGCTTATGCTCATTGGAATGATAATGTTTTCTTGAAAAAGTAAAATTTGAACTTGTACTTGAAGAAGAAGAAGATGGAGATGAAGGAGGTGAATGAGGAGGTTTTATAGGGTCTTCTCCCTATTCATTTTTGTCTTGCTTTGAAGATTCCCCTTGAATAGGTCTCTTATGTTCCAAGTGATCATCATACGATACATTTACCATATTCACCATGGAAAATAAAGTTCTTTGAAACTCTCTTTCGTGTTGAGAAAGTCCTTCAAATTCCATCTTCTCACTTTCATATGTCCTTTTTCTTGATCTAATATCAATATCGCCTTCTACAAGATATCCTTCACCATGACTTAAATTTTCCCTGGAAATCATGCATACTCAAAACAACCAAATGTCAACCTGCACTGTTACCACTTGATCCAAAATGATCCTTTAAATGACTTGGTTAAGTATGTTGCATGGATAATTTTACTAGTTAAAACTTAATATGAAAGAGAAGAAGATTAAGAATAGAATTTGAAGCACATAAGAATTAAAAACAATAAACCATAAGAAACTTCAAGACACCATAAGTTGATAACGGAGTTCAAAAACTCTGCCTACATCTCCGGGCCTTTGTCTCAGTGGGGGAGGCTTCTTTATTAATATTCAATGCTCAAAATATACATCAAAATTACATCAATTTGTTCTCTGACTGATAAAACAATGTTTTTCTCTGTCTCAATAACTCAACGCAATAGAGGAAGCTGAAAAAGGTGGAGTAGAATTCCCAGAAATGGCCTCCAAAGCTCAGCTACTCTCCTGGCTTCCCTACATAAAAATGGCTTGGACTTCACAAATTATTCATCATTTTGTTGTTCGGAACATGTTTTCCATGGAAAAAAGGATGGATTTCAATAGAACTTGAGTTGGGGGTCACATCCCAACGTCCTCCCAAACTTTTGCCTCAATATAGGCTCCATATCCTCCAAAAATGGGCAAAATCCCATTAAAACAAGCCGAAATAATTAAAGAATCCAATTATATAGTTAAAAACTCACTTAGCACCTAAATCAGGCATGCGCCCCTTTTCCTTTGGCCCCTGGTCATATGGAAAGCCATGTGGTCGAGTGCTAGGCCTCCAATAGCGTTGCGCCCCTAAACATATGGTACATGGTCATGTGGGTTGCCATGTATCCAACGCTAGAAGTATTCCCCTACAGCTTAGCCCCCAGTCTTAGCTCCTAGTCATACGAAAGGAGCCCTGGTTGAAGGGTAGCCTTCGTTGATTGAGTTTTATCCCCCAAACTCTGTGCTACACAAATTTAAATAAAACCTTTACCACATGTATAAACAAGGAACACATGCGCTCAAGTGGTTAGCACGTGGAGGTTATGTCGTTGCTTTCCAAGGAGGTCAGGAGGTCAATCTGTCGTAAGTGAACTTTTGTTTTTGACCTGAGTCTATTGACCTGATCCAGAGTGTGACGTGACACCCTTGGATTGGGCCACTTGTCATCACTTGATTGGATAGTGCATAGTTAGTGCATAGGCATCCAACACCTTAGCTGCCAACTCATCAACCCGATCATCTATCCAGTCAACACCGTATGCCAAGTGTCCAAACTAGAACTTGCCACCTATCTCCACATCACTACCATATTTTCATCCATACTACCATGTCACTACCACGTATCCTCATCTAAGCCTGCCATGTGTCATTTGTACAACCATGTGTCACTTTTCGTCTCGATTGCCGGTGTCAAGTTTAGCAGTCAAATCACCCCACGAAAATGCCAAAATTTAAGCGCCGTGGCTGTCCTAGTGCTTCCCGCATGTCTGCGGAAATCAACATGATGTGCGTGATGTCGGGGAATATGATCTTTATTTGATGACTTTTGAACTTTTGACTTTTTCTGTTTGGAAAACTTGAGCATTGATATATTTGCTACATGAGTCCATTTTGAGAAATAATGTGTTGTGAAATGCGGCATGATGGACGCACTACATGATGGAGCTCATTTCATACGAATATGAGAACTAAGAGTTTTTGGCCATTTTGGATCCATTTGGATCACGTTCGAAACCTTTAGGTCCTCCAAAAGGATATTAACCAGACATGAAGTGTGGGATAGGCCTCCCCACTTGTCCTTTTTTCTATCAAATTTGTCCTGTTCACCTGTTGCAACATAATCAATTGCAAAACAACCATGATAATTGAACACATATTGTTAGCCATTTCCATTTGTTCACTTCTTTCTGAACCCACTACCATCCATGTAGAAAAAACTTTTTCTATCAAATTTGTCCTGTTCACCTGTTGCAACATAATCAATTGCAAAACAACCATGATAACTGAACACATATTGTTAGCCATTTCCATTTGTTCACTTCTTTCTGAACCCACTACCATCCATGTAGAAAAAATTAGCAGTGATAACCATATTAGAAACATGATTGAAAATGAACCAACATGTATGTTCTTCTTTACAGGTCTGCAGGACAAAAAGTCATCTTGAAGAAAAGTACTGCTAGATCTACATGCTACGACCATTTTACTTTCTTGGTTAAGATCAAGTAGTACAATTATAGGTGTATTTCTTGCATAAGATGCCTTCTTTAATGGTTCCATTGTAAAATGAGATTGATTCCCTTTGATATGATGAGTATGCACAACATATTTTGTCCCTTCTTTAGTTAAGTGATATTAATTTTGTTCCCTGAAGAAGATTTCTTTGCGATCATATAAATAAGGGATACCTGAGACCATTGCACATGCTTCTAGCGATACCACATCACATATTACTTCATCCACAAACTTAGATGTAATTTCAAACTTTATGACACATTGCTTTGTTATGGGAAATTTGTGATTTTGACTTATCCAATTTAGTGAATAGGGTTTGTGATGTATCTTAGTTTTCAATCCCAATTGGTTAACCACTTCTTTTGAAATTAAGTTATCTTGAGATCTACTATCTAACAAAGTTTTGATTTTGGTATATTTCATAATGACTATTATATGAAACAATTTACTTCTTGAATCATAACCATCACCAATTTTACCTGACAAACCAACTATTGTGATTTTAGTCTCATCACTTGAATCTGACCCCAAGTCTGTTGGTTGTGTTGTTTCTACAATTTTTTTCCTCCCTTTCCTCTCTTTTAACCACTTTGGTTTCTTCTCTGGGTGCAATTTCCAACAATGTTCATCATCATGCCCTTCTTTCTTGCAATGCTTGCAAGAGAGCTTCTCCTCCTTCACTATAGCTCAGTTTTATTTCTTCACATTCCCTTTTCCTTTTCCTTCTTTCTCTGGAAATGATTCCACTGATACACCAACTCCAACTTTTCCTTCTTCAATATGCGTTTCTTGAACATAAACCTCATCAATATTAGTAGGTCCAAACATAAACACAATATTACAAATATGTGCAGGAAAACCTCCTATATACTTCATCAGAGTTTTTTGTGTATGTAATGGAATATTTAACATCAAAGCCATATTACGAAATTCATCTGTGTATTCTTGCACCTATTGTTCTTTTCTTAATTTAATACTTTTCCATTCAATTAAACCCTTTTAATTATACCCCAAAGGATAAAACTATTTTCTAAGTGCAAAAATAAAATCTAGCTATGATTAGAATACATTACCAATTTGATGAGCACCATGTTGCAACTTACTCTGCCACTAGATGAGTGTTGTGCTTGTTGTTATAAAACTAAGATTCCAGAACAATAAAATAAGAAAAAATGCGGAAATAAAACACACAAGATACACAATACAATAGAGACACATATATAAGTGGTTCACCTAGTGTGGGATACATCCACCAGGGAAATTTCCAGGTCCTTCCCTTTATTATATAGAAAATGAAGGGATACAACCTACAATAGAACCATTGTAACTTTCTCTTCTTTCTCTCACAGTCTCCTCACTCATGATACAATATTCACAATGATACATAATCGTATTACATTTCCCTCATAAAAGACAGTTTCCTTCCAGGGAAAAAAACCCTAACATAACTTCTACCGTCATTTTTGCGACCTTATAATGAACAGTCCTGATTTACTATGAAATTATAATATACATTTACAAGGCAATTTTTCCTTTGGGGGCTTCGCCCTTGAACCCTCAGAGAGGGCTCGCTTGCCCGTGGACCCTGCAGGAGGGGCAAGCCCCCCCTGCACTCCCATGCGTGGAGGAGTGTAAATTCTTTCGGGGTGTAAAGTATTCATGGGGTATAACCACGACTGGAAAAAAAAGGCCTCTGAATCAGGAAGATAATCGAGCTCCACAACCAACATTTGCAAGATGAAGCGATGCCAGTTTGATCTTGGTTTCCTCATCATTGATTTGTTGCACACTGCAATATACCTCCATCTGTCTGACCCAATTATCAATCTTCTCAACATTGACTTCTCTGTTATACTTGGGCAACTTGAATTTCACATCAATTTTAAGTAATGGCATGTCAGGCCTATGTTTATGGGAATGAGAATGTTTTCTTGCATAAGTAGAATTTGAACTTGTACTTGAAGAATAAGAATATGGAGATGAAGAAGGTGAAGGAGGAGGTTTTGGAGGGTCTTCTCCCTCTTCAATTTTGTATTTATTTGAATATTTCCCTTGTGTTAGTAACAATTGTAGTATCGGGGCACAAAGGTACACAGGTCTGCGGGATTGCGATAAGTTCCCAAGCGCAACACATAAAGAGATCCATTTCGGGCCCAGGTCAAGCGAGTGAGCGCCCCGATTTCAACATCCGGGATGTATCCAAAGAATCAAATCAACGGTGAGCGGGAAGTCACGATCAACAAAGCAGCGCCAAGGCTAACGCATTAGATAGCGCCCATAGCATGTTCAAGAATGGATGACAACCATTCATCCCGAAGGACGCGTGGCAACCATCAGCGCACCGGGGAAAATCCGCGACGGGAGTCAGCGTGGAGGACAGGTGTGAGACATCTGGGAAGAGTTAGGAATCGGGAATCGGAGAATCGCAGGTCAAAAGGGCGTGTGCACATTAACGTCGCAGAACCCGAAACCCCGATGGACAGCTAGATGGATGTGGTCATATGGTAAGTGGTCACATAGACCATGGTATAGCTGGGAAGGGATAGAGCGTGGAGAAAAGGGCGCATCGCAAATCAGGGATTGGAGATGCGAGGAGTTCTCGACAGCGGGAACCGCGAAGACCTGAACCCCGAATTCTCAATAGCGCCCAGAGCCGGGCCCATGGTTTTAGTGTCTGGTCATCAAGAAGGAGGCCTGGGAAAGGGGCGCTTATATTTGTCATTCAGCTACTCGGGCCTCGAAGCGTTGAGCTAAATCTCCTAAGGGAGGCACTTTGCTCTTCAGATTACAGTTCGACGTGGTCTGAATCTCGATACCTTCCAGGAATGAATGAAGAAGCGAGAGGGTGGTTGAGGCCTCGCCTCAATCATTAATTGAA
This sequence comes from Picea sitchensis, assembly GCA_010110895.2. NCBI lineage: Eukaryota > Viridiplantae > Streptophyta > Pinopsida > Pinales > Pinaceae > Picea > Picea sitchensis. The sequence goes on from SNQJ01S0069309.1 coordinate 82,687, forward strand.
AAGTATGGAGGGTCTGGTAAGCGGTCCGCTTGAGAGGGTCCTGTGTACCCAGTCTTTCAGAAAATCCATGCCGAGTCTTCGACTAGCCAGAGGAGGTTTGCGCACGCTAACTCGACATTTACTGATTCAGCTACTCCCCCTGTGGGAGCCATACGCAGTTAAGGTACTGTCCGATAAAGAATATCAGTATGAGTTTGACTGAAGGGACACCAAGCCTTGGGCGACTGGGTACACCTCTGTTAGGCGTTTTTCTCTGAGTATATAGACTCAGTCTTGGTATTTTTGTAGGAGATCGATGGTTGAGCAGAGCTCCGGGTTGTAAAGCTTTAATGAAGCACTGATGCTCTGGTTATGTATAGACTTCTGAGACTTCTTGCCTTATGAATGCCAGTTTCTTTACATCTTTGTTATACCGCATTAGAGAAGCTCGGAATTGGAGGATCCAATCGAGTTGTGGTTGTTATAGGATGATGTTGTAATGGATCACTGTAATAGTTACGGAGTCTCTAATCGGTTCCTGTGATTTCCTTAATGTTGAATGACTTGGAATTAGAGGATCCAGTCAAGTCTTCTATTCAGTTTCTTGAAGCCCTGAACCAGGAGGATCCTGCGTTCAGAGTTTTTCCCCTACAAACAGCTGTAAGCCTGTTGCCCAGAGCTGTTTGTTCACCTTTCTTACTAAGTCTTCTACCTGCTCATCTGTTAATCAACCCACTGGCTGAAGTTAGGATTCCAGACCTCCTTTGTTATTTACGTACCAGATCCAGCCCCCGAGTTAGAGTGATATCTCCTCGAGTCTCTACCCATTTGATATCCCATTTATCAAACCGTGACATAAAAACTGATGGGCGTTGGGCTTTGCTTCTGCAAGCAATCCAGGAGCGACTTCCAGCGCTAACATTTCTGGCGTCGTTGCCAGGGACGAAATTGAAGATTTTCCCTGGGTAGAACGACTTTGAGCCTCTGAATCCGAAGGTGCATTGGATTATCGGAGCCTTTCAATATTGCTAACACCTTGAACATGTCTCTTTCATTCCAAGTGATCATCATACAATACTTTTACCAGATCTGACATGGCAAAGAAATTTCTTCGAAACTCTCTTTCGTGTTGAGAAATTCCTTCTTCATATGCCATATTCTCACTTTGATATGTCTTTTTTCTTCATCCAATATCAGGATCTCCTTATACAAGATCTCCTTCACCATGACTTAACTTTTTCCTGGTAATTATAATGCATACTCAAAACAACCAAATGTCAACCTGCCTTGAAACCACATGATCTGAAATGATCTTTTAAATGACTTGGTTAAGTATGTTACGTGGATAATTTTACCAGTTAAAACTTAATAAGAAATAGAAGAGGATTAAGAATAGAATTTGCAGCACATAAGAAGTAAAAATATAAAATTAATAAGCATATTCAAGACACCAGAAGTTGACAAGGGAGTTCAACAACTATGCCTACGTCTCTAAGGCTTTGTCTCAGTGGGGGAGGATTCTTTATTAATATTCAATGCTTAAAATATACATAAAAATTACATCATTTGTTCTCTGACTGCCACAACAATTTTCTTCTTTGTCTCAAGAACTCAACGCAATAGACGACACTGAAAAAGGTGGAGTATAACTCCTAGAAATGTCCTCCAAAGCTTAGCTACTCTCCTGGCTTCCCTGCATAAAAATGACTTGGACTTCACAAATTCTTCATCATTCTTCTGTTTTGAAATTTTTTTCCATGGTAAAAAGGTTGGATTTAAATAGAATTTGGGTTGGGGGTCACATCCCAACTTCCTCCCAAAATTTGGCCTCAATCTGGGCTCCAAATCCTCAAAAAATGGGCAAACTCCCATTAAAACATGCCTAAACAATAAAAAATCCAATTATATAGTAAAAACCCCACTTAGCACCTAAATCAGGCATGCACCCCTTTTTATTCATCCCCTGGTCATATGGGAATCCATGTGGCCGAGTGGTAGGCCTCCAACAATGTTGCGCCCCTAAACATCCAACACATGGTCATGTGGGTTGCCATGTGTCCAATGCTGGAAGTATTCCCTTGGCCCTTAGCCCCTGGTATTTTATCTTGGTCAATGGGTAGCCCCCACTGAGAGAGAACTAGCCCAAAAAATCCATGCTAGACAAATTTAAATAAAACCTTTGCAACATGTATAAACAAGGAACACATGCGCCCAAGTGGTTAGCATGAGGAGGTTATGTCGCTGCTTGCCCAGGAGGTTAGGAGGTTGATCTGTCGTAAGTGCACAATTTTTTTTTGAACCGGGTCTATTGTCCTGATATAGGGTGCCACGTGGAACCCTGTGATTGGGCCACTTTTCATCACTTGATTGGACCATACACAATCAACGTAGAATCATCCAACATGTTAGTTGCTAGCTCATCTTCCCTATCATCTGTCAAGTTAGCACCGTATGAAACATGTACAACCCGGAGCGTGCCACTTGTCAGCATGTCACTGCCAACCTGTCATTCGTACTACATGTCACTTCCACGTGTTCTCATCCGAGCCTGCCATGTGTCACTTCCGTATAATGCCATGTGTCAAATTTTTAGTGGTTCAAATGACCTCTGAAAATGCCAAATCTTACTGCCACGTGGAACATCCTGGTGCTTCCACATGTCATGATGACACTAGCATGACATATTGTTGATGTCAATAGTATGACCTTTGGCTGTTGACTTTTGACCTTTGACATTTTGCTTATTTGGAGAAAACTTTAGAACGTGATATCTTTCGCATACGGAGGCCATTTTTGAGAAAGAATATACTGCTGAAATCGGCATGACGAGCACTACACGACAGAGATAGTTTCGTCTAAATCTGAGAAATTTGAATTTTCGACCTTTTTGGATCCATTCAGATCACACATCCCGATTGATATCTCTTGGTCCTCGAAAATTATATTAACCAGACATCAAGTGTGGGATAGGCCTCCCCACTTGTCCTTTGTCTATCAAATATGTCATGTGAACCTATCACATCATACTCAATTGAAAAAAAACAATGATAACTGAACACATATTGTTAGCCGTTTTCATTTGTTCACATCGTTTTGAACCGACTACCATCCATGTAGAAAAAATTAGCAATGATAACCATATCATAAACATGATTGAAAATGAACCCACATGTTTGTTCTTCTTTACAGGTTTGCACAAAAAAAACTCATCTTGAAGCAAAGTATGGCTAGATCTACATGCTATGACCATTTTACTTTCTTGCTTAAGATCAACTGGTACAATTATAGGTGTATTTCTGGCATAAGCTTCCTTCTTTAATTTTTCCATTGTAAAAAGAGATCGATTCCCTTTGATATGATGAGTATGCTCAACATATTTTGTCCTATCTTTAGTTAAGTGATATTGATTATGTTCCCTGAAGAAGATTGCTTTGCGATGATATAAATAAGGGCTACCTAAGACCATTACACATGCTTCTGGTGGTACCACGTCGCATATTACTTCATCCACAAACTTAGATGTAATTGCAAAATTTATGACACATTGCTTTGTTATGGGAAATTTTGTTATTTTTTCTTATCCAATTTAGTGAATAGGGTTTGTGATGCATCTTAGTTTTTAATATAAATTTATTAACCACTTCTTTTGAAATTAAGTTAGCTTGAGATCCGCTATCTAACAAATTGTTTATCTTGGTATGTTTCATAATGACCCTTATATGAAATAATTTACTTCTTGAATCATAACCATCACATATTTTACCTGAAAAACCAACTGCTATGATTTTAGTCTCATGACCTGAATCTGACCCCAAGTTTGTTGGTTGTTTCACTGCCACAAATTTTTGCCTCCATTTCCTCTCTTTGAACCTCTTTGGCTTCTTCTCTGGGTGCAATTTCCAGCAATGTCCATCATTATGCCCTTATTTCTTGCAATTCTTGCAAGAGAGCTTCTCTTGCTTCACTGTAGATGAGTTTACTTTCTTCACATTCCCTTTGCCTTTGCCTTCTTTCTTCAAAAATGATTTTCCCCTAATACACCAACTCCAGTTTTTCCTGCTTCAATATATGTTTCTTGAACATAAACCTCATCAAGATTAGTAGGTCTAAACATAAACACAATATTATGAATATGTGTAGGAATATTTAACATCAAATCCCTCTTACGGAATTTATTTGTGTATTCTTGCACCGATTGTTCTTTTCTTCATATAATAATTTTCCATTCAATTAAAGCCTGCTCCTTATACCCCAAAGGATAGAACTATTTTCTAAGTGAAAAAATAAAATCTTTCCATGATGGGAATACAATACCAATTTGATGAGTACCATATTGCAACTTACTCTGCCACCAGATGAGTGTTGTTCTTGCAAGAAGAAGCAATGCTAATTTGATCTTGATTTCCTCATCATTGATTTGTTGCACACTACAATATACCTCCATCTGCCTGACCCAATTATCAAGCTTCTCAGCATTAAATTCTCCATTATACATGGGCAACTCGAATTTCACATCAAGTTTAAGTAATGGCATGTCAAGCTTATGTTTATGGGAATTATAATGTTTTCTTGCATAGGTAGAATTTGAAATTGTACTTGAAGAAGAAGAATATGGAGATGAAGGAGGTGAAGGAGGAGGTTTTGGAGGGTCTTATCCCTCTTCAATTTTGTCTTGATTTGAATATTCCCCTTGAACAAGTCTATTCCATTCCATGTAATCATCATACAATACTTTTACCATCTCCCACATGGAAAATAAAGTTCTTTGAATCTCTCTTTCGTGTTGATATGTCCTTCTTTTCCATATTCTCACTTTGATATGTCCTTTTTCTTGATCCAATCTCAGGATCTCCTTCTAAAATCTCTCCTTCACCATGAATTAACTTTTCCCTGGTAATCATGCATACTCAAAAAAACCAAATGTCAATCTGCTCTGATACCACTTGATCCGAAATGATATTTTAAATGACTTGGTTAAGTATGTTGCATGGATAATTTTACCAGTTAAAACTTAATAAGAAAGAGAAGAAGCTTAAGAATAGAATGTTCAACACATAAGAAGTAAAAACAAAAAACCATAAGAAGATTCAAGACACTAGAAGTTGATAACGGAGTTCGACAACTTTGCCTACGTATCTGGGCCTTTGTCATAGTGGGGGAGGGTTATTTATTAATATCCAATGCTCAAAATATACATCAAGATTGCATCAATTTGTTCTCTGACTAACATAACACTGTTCTTCTCTGTCTCAAAAAATCAATGCAACAGATGACACTGAAAAAGGTGGATTAGCACTCCCAGAAATGGCCTCCAAAGCTCAGCTACTCTCAAGGCTTCCTTGCATAAAAATGGCTTGGTCTTCATAAATTCTTCATCATTCTGTTGTTTTGAAAAAACATTTCATGGAGTAAAGGTTGTATTTAAAAATAATTTGATTTGGGGGTCACATCCCAACTTCCTCCCAAAATTTGGCCTCAATCTGGGCTCCAGATCCTCAAAAATGGGCAAAATTCCATTAAAACAAGCCTAAATAATTAAAAAATACAATTATATAGTTAAAAACCCACTTAGAACCTAAATCAGGTGCGCGTTCCTTTTCCTTTGGCCCTTGGTCATATGGGAATCCATGTGGCCGAGTGCTAGGCCTCCAACAATGCCACACCCCTAAACATATGACACCTGGTCATGTGGGTTGCCATGTGTCCAGTGCTAGAAGTAGTCCCTTGACGCTTAGCCCCTGGTCTTCTCTCTTGGTCATACAGAAGGCACCCTAGTCAATGGGTAGCCCCCATCGATCGGGTGCTAACCCCCAAACTCTGCGTTACACAAATTTAAATAGAACCTTTGCCACATGTATAAATAAGGAACACATGCACCCAAGTGGTTAGTGCGTGGAGGTTATGTCGTTGCTTTCCCAGGAGGTTAGGAGGTCGATCCGCTGGAAGTGAATTTTTTTTTTTTGACCTTGGTCTATTGGCCTGATCTAGGGTGCCACATAGAAACCTATGATTGGGCCACTTTTCGTTACCTGATTGGATCGTACACAGTCACCTCACAGTCATCCAACAGATCAGCTGCCAACTCATCTACTTGATCATCTATTGAGTCAACACCGTACACCACGTGTCCAACCTAGAGCCTCCCACCAGTCACCATGTCACTTTCAACCTGTCATCTGTACTGCCATGTCACTTCCATGTGCCTTCTGTACAGACACGTCACTTCCATATAGTGCCACATGTCGATTTTGTAGCGGTCCAAATCACCCTTGAAAATGCCAAATCTGACTGCCACGTGGCACATCCTGGTGCTGCCACCTGTCATGCTGACATCAACATGATGTACTTGTTGGTGCAATTGTATGTTCAATATATTACAATCATTTAATATGTCAATCCGATTTTGTAATCAATAGAGTTGATGTACTATATGTACCGATAACAAATAAATTCTTATATCTGATGAGTATAACCTATATAAGAAAATAATTTGAAAGTAAATACTTTTTTTTCACACTTTTCAAATACCACTCTCCATGCATTTCAAAATTCAAAAAGAAAAACTCATAAACAAGGATATGATCTAAGGTTCTTGCTCAAGTGATGGACCTGTTCATTGATGGATCATGAAAGGAAAATATGAACTTTGATTTTATCTCCTAGGGAAACTACATTAACAACAAATAACACTCTGCATACTCTTAAAATGAAACTCAATCAAGCTTGAAAGAAATACCAAGTAGAGTAAAACACTCCATTATAGGTGCATGCAGGGTGAGATATGGAGGTTTTTATTGTGCGTATGTTTGCAAAATGTAGTCTAATCAATTCTGGAAGAAAGAGCTAAGTGTGGTGGAGTACTCCATTATAGGCTCATGTATGGTGAAAGATGGAGATCCAACTCGTTCCTAGATTTGCAGAATAAAAACACACACTACAACATTTATTCGAGACAAACACTAAAGCATTTAATCAAATGATTGTTCTCATATACTCACACAAATATGACAAGCAACTACTTAGAAATCATTGCACTCAAAAACCTTATATTGCACACAAATATTTCACTCAATTAAAGTTACCACACATCTATATGACCTGCTATCAACTGTGTCACTAAAACATAACAAGAATAAAGTTAGATGTTGTGATTAAATAGAGAGTTTTTCTATCCACACACAGAAAACTAGAAATACATTTACAACTAAATAGAAAGAGGCTTACCTTGATTGGGTTGGTGGGCCCTTGTCATAAAAACAAAGCAACTCTTAAAAGGAACTTACAGAAGAGAAGGTTTGAATACACACATAGAGTCCATAAACTATAATTATATCATTAATTTAGAAAAACCGAGGTACAATCCACAGTCTTCAAGAACCAATCTTACAAC
>SNQJ01S0069310.1:0-19011 GCA_010110895.2 Picea sitchensis
ATACATTGATCTACCTATGTGCGGGTTAGGACCTTAACATTTGTTTTCGCTTACATGTGGGACATCCTCATTGGGTAGCATGGACAGAAAAGTGCAATCTTTCTAGCAAAGAACCATGCTTACAATGCTAAAATAAAGCATATTGATGTTTAGTATCACTTTGTGAGAGACATCGTTGAATATAAGAATGTGTTTCTGGTGAAGATTGAAACTTTGGAGAATGTTGCAGACTCATTGATTAATTCTATTAGTACTTGAATTTCTCTTGGTGTAAAGAAGCAATGGGCATTGTTGCCCTGAATTGTTGATGTTGTAAAACTCGAGCACCATGTTTGCAAAGAAAAAAACAATTGGGAAAATGTGGAGAATGTGTTACATTCTTTGCATGCCTATATCCACCTTTTGTTCATATGTGTTAGGGGGGATAGAGCCCCCCCCCTATCAAGAGTTCAAGGGAAGAAACCCCCTACTAATTTTTTTGGGATGTTTTTGGTTTATTTTGTGATTTTTGGCCTATGGTTTTTTGTCCCATTGTAATCTAATCTTGGTTAATATGTTGGGATTGTAATATAATTTGGGTTAATTGATTAGGGTTTTGGATGCCATGGAATACCTATATATTGTATTGTGAACTATGGAGTTAATAATATAATGAATAAAATAAAGGCATGGCTCTAAGATTTGTTGGTTTTCCCGGTTAAGGGATTGGGGTTGTAATCTAATTTGGGTTAATGGATTAGGGTTTTGGATGCCATGGAATACCTATATATTGTATTGTGAACTATGAAGTTAATAATATAATGAATAAAATAGAGGTTTGGCTCTAATATTTGTTGGTTTTCCTAGTTAAAGGTTTCTAGGGTAAATATTTGCATATTATGTGTGTGCCATTGTTGTTCTTAAGAATCTATATGCATTGTTTCACTTCAATGGTTTAAAAATTACACCTTGGGATGAGGGGTGTCTGTAAACATATCGAGTGCATGTTACCATGTACTTGCATCCCCACTTACTAGGAAGTCGATGTAACACTGGTTTAATTAGGGCCCCATTGACAAACATTTTTCTTGAGATTATATTGTTTTGGTTTGTGTCTATATATCCTTATAGACTAAGATGCATGAATAAAATATTGAATTATGTGTGCCACATATGCACCAACTCTTGGAATATTAGGGAGAGGTTCCTTCCACCATGAGCAAAAATCCCCTAAAAACTTCCTTAGCCCCTTCTACATGTTCTCATCAATATCAGTGAAGTGAGGGGTGGTCAAGACACTGAGTTATCTTCTTTCATTAGGCCACAAAGGGGGGGCACGTTAACACCATTGTGGTGTTATTTATTATTAAATTGAAATATAGAGGGTAGGAATAATATATTTTACCTATATTTACTACATTAATGACATATTGCAACCACAATAGCCAAAAAAAGAACCAAAATGCCACAAAATGTTATACCTTTATTGATGGAAGCAATGTTCATTTGCCTCTTTGAGGGGGAAACTTCCAATTGAGAAGAGATCTGATTAAAAATAGCTTCACAATACATCTCATTACATTGATTCTACTTATTTATATCATACTATCTACCTCCTAGGAGCATTCTAGTAGGTGGAACCTTCCAGTAAACCTTCTTACCTTATTTCTTTCACACTACAACACGACCCTTATTTATTAAAGATGGCATCCATCCATAGAAACCNNNNTAAAAAAGTGGCATTTACTCAAGGTTGGAGATGAGGGAATTACTGATGGATCTTTGTTGGTTCCTATGTGGCATTCTTAGGTGGTGTATCTTTCCATTGTATTGGGACCTCCTGAATATTGTGTTGGTGAAGACTATGCTCCTTTTTTTCAAGGATGGCCTTGGGATGAAAGTAATGGAATCTTCTTCATCAAGTTTTATAAGCTTGGTTTGAATATGACAATTAGATCCAAACACTTTATTTAAGCATGAGACATTAAATATTGGATGAATTTTAGAGTGGCTTGAAAGTTACAACTTGTAAGACACTGACCCAATACATTTGAGGACCTTATAGGGGCCATAAAACTTTGTATAAATATTTTGGTGATGGTTGTCTTTTAGGGAGGTCTACTTATAAGGCTATAGAAGAAGGAAAACTTGACCCCCTTCTTCAAAATGGTAGCAAATTCTTGGGCAAGGAAGGGAAGTGAAATTGGTCAGAGTTTCACTGTTCTTATGCTTATTGTTGAAATGAGACCCCAACACCTCCTTTTATATGAAAAAAGGATGGTTATTTGGTTGGGGGATTGGCTATAGCAGGTGAATTGGTTGGGAAATCTCCAATAGCCCATGAATATCACCAAATTCCTTACAACTTTTTAATTTTTGCAACTTTTGGAGGTATACACGGGATGTTTATTATGCAACAAGCGTATATACGTGGGATTTATAACATGCAACAAGAGTATGTACAGGGGCTGTAGTGGTGTAGGGTGCGTATATGCTCTAAAAAATGGTTTTTTAAGTAGAGCTTCTCAACAAATATTTTGAAAATTATGCAAGTAAGAGGGCCAATGCCATGTATGCAAGAGTAGGGAATTTTAGGGCTATAACAAATTCCCCCTAATGTATGAGGCCAAATGATCAACTGATGGCCAAAATACATTACAACATCTTCACCAATGCACAAAATCAATGAGCCCGAGCCCAGAGTTTTGGAGGTGCCATCTACAAAACAACAATTGTCTCTCCAAGGTAGGCATACCCATGCTCAAGATGAACTAAATCATGGTTGAAAATAAAATACACTGCAGATCCATGCCATATAACTTTATAAAGTGTAGCCATGGGAAATACACAACAGATCTACATCTAAAAATTAGTTGAAGATATACAAGTATAGTATTCATCTTCAAGAATCTAGTGATGTGAAGCATGTGGTTAGAGATGAGGTCTTCATAGCTCGAGCAACAACTTCAAGATATTCAAAACTCGGGTAGGAGTACAATGGGAGTGTGAGACTCACTACCCTAAGGTCTTTGACAGTCCGTCGGGAAAAGACTAGAGGATCTCAATGATTAGGTAGAGAAATTCATCGATTTCAAATCTGGACTTGAATGGACTCTCGAGATGGCCGACTCATGGAAATCAAGAGACAAACTACAGAAATGCCAACTTAGGTTGGGTAAAAATTCCCTTGGACAAAAGCACGAAAGATGATCAGATTCATGCATCATGACATTGACATAAGTTTGTGATGTAGGAGGCACCACACACTCTCCATGTGTTTGTAAGAGTAACCAAACAGAGGAGAACACAACTCTATGTAGAAATAACAACTTCCTAAGGTCATACTAGATCCCAATGCTTGGTGAAAGAATGTAAGGATGTGCTTTTTCCAAGGGTGACTCTCTTTGTTGCCGAAAAAAGATTTAATATTTCTCGTCACCTCTTTTTGGAATATTTGATTTCTTTTTATATTTTTCAATTTTTTAAGAGCTTGAAAAAGAATAAAAGAATGTTATGTTACAAAGGAGGAACAAGTGTTGCAAGAAAACATACTAGTTCCAAGCACATGGAACATACTAATGCTCAGACTAATGCTTAGAGGAAGGAGACATGTGCAGGAAAATGACAATCAAAGAAAATTCCTCCATGGGTCAAGGTGTCAGGTTGCAGAGGCAAGAAGTGATGCAAGGCTCACGTATAAGGAATTATTAAAAGGTTCAGTTGAGCGAAACATGGAGCCGACATTAGGCCAAAGATGCAAATATGCGACCCACAAATGCAATTAAGGAAGACACAATGAGACCCCTTCTATGTAATTTTTTACGATCCCAGAGAAGGTAAGCTCTGTAGTTTTTTCACGTTTAGAGAGTTTGAAAAAGTGCAAAGAAGACTCCAGGGAGTACCTTTTTCGGAGATAGTCTAGTTTGTTAAAAAATGGGTTAAACTTGCATCGAAAATATGTCTATTCAAAACCATTTTAATGAGTGTGACAAAGACAAGATCACTCGACAATCTTTTCAATTTTAAGGAGTCTGAAAAGAGCTTAACTATGGGCTCACAACCTTTTTCTGAGTTTAGTCTCCTTAGCCCGAAAAAGTATAAAAGTAACTTAGGAGAACTCTCCCGACGAGATGAATCTCCCGAGGTGTACATTTTTCCGCTATAATCTACAGGTTGGAAAAAGGGTTAAACTCATGCTAGTAGATGTTCTTCTGGACCAATTTAATGAGTGTGAAGGAACAAGGTCACTCGACGATATTTTCAATTTTAGGGAGTCTGAAAAGATCTTAACTATGGACTCTGGGGGGGTTACTTTTTCGTAAGTAATCTCCAAGGCCCGAAAAAGGTGATAAACCACAACCAAGGCGAATGTTCCTTTTTCGAAGATTTAGTCCCTCAGGCCCAAAAAAGGGTTAAACTTACACCCGAGAATACTCTTATAATGAATCGAAGTTCCTAGAGCATACCTTTATTCGTAAAATTAACCATCCCGACTGAAAAAGGGGTAAACTACAACCAGATAAATGTGCCCTCAAATTTCAGTTTGGTGAGCGTGAAGGGAAACAAGATCACTTGGCAATCTTTTTCATTTTTAGAGAGTCTGAAAAGGGCTTAAAGAAGAATCTAAGGGGATAATTTTCTCAGTTAATCCAGACGAGATCAAAAAGAATAAATAAAGTCTTGTTGGATGTTGGTTTTGAATTTCAAAGTGAGCTTGAAAGACAACAAAGCGTGCTTATTAGGGAGTCTCGAGGGTAAAGCCAAGAATGATGATTAAAAAAATAATGAAGCTTCAATATGTAATCATGACGGGACTAACAAGGACTCCCAAGCCTATAGTCAAAACTGACAACATGGATGCCAAAATGCAACAAAGGATTTACCTAGGGCATCCATGTAGAGGTAGGATCTACCACCTAATTACGACACTTCTAAAACAACATAGAAGATTTTGTGTTGCACTTCAGTGGGGTCGATCCTAAGGCCAAATGAACTAGGAAAATGATAATGAAAAAATGCAAGTAAGGAAAAATCTAACCTATATGCCAGTTTCAAGGTTAATACCTATCAGAACGGAGCGATACAATGAACAAATGTAAAAAAACATGTCTCCAAAATCCTGTATATAAGGCCAATAACATTCATACAGAAGTTAATAAATCCGATACAGATAGAAACTTCGGAAAATAAGAGGTGCTACTGAATACAAAACTTGAAAACAAGAAACCTGGACTATACAATATGTACAAGGTACTGCACAATTTTATGGATCATGCGTGGAAGTAGTTCAGGTAGAGCCTGTTGTTTGGCTCTGACCAAGAGTCTCTTCGATAGTCAACCTGGAAAGTATCTCAAAAGGGAAGAAAACACAAACCACAGTGTAAGTCTTCCCACAGTATAGAAACCGTATTCATGGCTTCAAGGATAGCCTCATTTGAAGAAAATTCAAAATATGAGAAATTACACGAACAAGGAGGCTCAACACTCCCAAAGGGCGAGGTAAACTGACCATATTCCATATGATGATGGAGGTTCTGTCTGGGACTGATAGATTCTATTAGTGAATAATCACAAGCATGAGGGCTTAAGGATCTACAAGCAATGAGATCATACTCAAAAGGAGACTCAATATCACATGGACCAAGAGGGGGAAGCAAGGGCTCCCATTCCCCCATTGGATAAACCAAAGGATCAATTCTTGAGACCAAGTATCAAGAAGGAAAACATGAGTGAACAAGTTCTTGCTTAGGATCAATTGAACACCAAGGATAAGACACCACATAATTTACATGTGGAGGGGTAGAGTCTACACAAATACTAGGAACATATAAAGAGGTAGCCTGAACTAACGTCAAATTAGGATGGTGATTATGAGATTCCAGCTAGTCGATAGTGACAATTCTTCCATTGTGAGGGAAATGCATCACTCAAAAGAGCGTAGACACCACAACTTTCATAGCATATACATAATCATGCCCAAGAAGCATATTGAAATATAACAAGCCTTGCACTACTATAACATCGACAAGGAAAATATTCCCACCTAATGAGGTAGGCAACTGAGGAAGAACCCCAAAATATTCACTAGGATGTATGTCAAAAGCCAACAACTCATGTGAAGTATACACAAGCTCGGGAGAACCCAAATCTTTCCAAGCCGAGGAGGCTAAAATACTTGAGGAGGCTCCTTCATCTACAATACATCAGTAAATTTTATTTTAATTAACTTCAACCCTTATTTCAAAGGGTTCAAAAGAAGGAAGACGAGGCTCAACAAGGTCATTCCAATCAAAGGAAACCATCCTAGGGCTTGGAGGGGGTGTGATCGAAGTGAGAGGAATGCCCCCTTGTTTTGAAAGTACTGAACGGGAAATGCTAAAAACATAGTCGATAGACACATCACTCCCCAAGAGAAGAGTGGGATCAACCGAATATTGCATCGGCGTGATCACTTTAGTAGAATCGACACTCTCTAAGAGAAGAGTGGGATCATCCGAATATTGCATCGACGTGACCACTTTCTGAACCACTAGTTGAAAAGGATGTGAGACAACATGGTATAAAGGAACATCACCTCCCAAAAGGGAAGTGGGATTGGCCGAATATTGCACCATCACGACAACTTTCTCAACCACTGGTTGAATAGGCTGTGAGGAAACCTTAGAAGACTCAAAATCAGAAGAGCTTGTAGACACGGACCACAATATGCTTACCTTTAGAATGCCAGGGCATAAATGAGTAAGGTGATCTCCCTTGTAAACATTACAAGGGAACTTAGGCTTACATCTTATCCGACTAGGATTCTCAACAAAATCAATGCCCCCAACATGACTAGCAGTAGCTGGTTGAACATCTCCAACATGACTTGCAAAGGTTGGTGATTGGTCAATAACATGAATCAGAGAGGCTACAGACCTATTACCAGTATGACTAGCAATGACTGGACTTTTCCCCCCAGCATGACTTGCAGAGGCTGGGTGTTGGTATTCAACATGACTTACAGAGGTTGATGACCTATCTCCAACATGACTCGTAGAGGTTGGTTGTTTACCCCCATCATGACTTGTAGAGGCTGGGTGGTGGTCTTCAACATGACTTGTAGAGGTTGAAGACCTATCTCCAACATGAATTCTAGAGGTTGGTAATTTCTTCTTCCTATTATTCCTCTTTCTAGTTCATTTAGACTTTCGGTTACTAGTAGCTATACTTTCACCAAGGAAGAAAAAGGAGGAGGAGGAGAATTTTCTGACAAAGGAACATCAACATGATTCCCATGACATAAGGTGCTTAACTGAGAAGCATCGAGAGTGTTTGGGACATTTGGAATGGTACCCAACCAAACTGGTAGTCACACATTTAACTTGGGAATGTATAAAGTGGTCATCAAAGGGACACCAACGTTTTAAAAAAAAGGAAAAGCACAAGAATCCCCTTTTGAATGGGTTCCTTGGTTCGTATCATCAAGAACTTTAGCCATGAAGATATTATGCATAGGTTCTCCCCTTTCGGGATCATTCAAGTCCATAAAAGTCTCACACACTGACTCTGACGAACCAATGTTATAAAAAACAACGCCTATAAAGAGGCAACTCCACGTTTCTAAGCAAAAGATCGAAAAGTCCTCATGACAGACAGAGTGGGAGGTCTACCACCTTAGGTCAGAGACCCAGATCAATGACTAACTAACTCATTATGGAAAACTAGAGAGCACAAAGCACACACTAAAATTTCCTAAAGGGAAATCAAGCAGACGATTAACTAGTGGGAAGGACAATTATGGCAATCGACACTAGAGAAACTAACTGGTGCAAGTTCAACTCGAACATGGAAGCACCCTTCAGGTATACTCTGTGAAGCATGATATGATGTCTTCCTTAGGTAATGTGGTATACCTTTGCAGTCAACTATGTAAGTCCGTAGAATATGGGCAACAAGGTTTCCATCTCGCAGTCAGTTACCAGGTGGGTACAGTCAACATTTAGGAAGATCGTAATTAGTAGGATAACAAGTCTGAAGCCCTTCAAGGGTATCGAAAGAAAGTTTTCCAAAATACAACTAAGGATATTGAATGGATTCGAGGTCCACAAAGCTCCGTAGGAAAATGCAATCGGTATTTTTCTTGAGAAATACCCTCAATATACAATCCCCACTACGTTCAATCCAACTTTGGAGGGGTTATCTCCTCTGCCTTTCCTCACGCGACCTCGTGTTTATCCCCCGTTTTAGAGGGGGGTCCTAGCTAACTCTTATGACACTAGACTTAAAGCACTCCCTAACTTAGACTCCAATGTTTTTTTTAAAGTGGCCTTGAAGAGTTTCCTCTTCACACCAAATTCAAGGCACTAAAACCCTAAACTAGTCTATGAACCCTACAAACAAAAAAGTCTAATATATTTTAGATTAGGCGTTATTTTTAAGGCTTGATTTACTCAAAAGGAATGGTAGTGAAACTGATGGTGTTATGAAGAGATGAATAAGGAAGAGAACTTAAAATCACTTGAAAGCAAAAGATACTTCAAAATTAAAGCAATGTTTGTAAACAATTGTTTGTAAATTCAACTTCTCTAACTGATATTTCAAGATCTTATAAATGAAGAAATCCTAAAACTTACTTTTGTTTGACTACAAACTACTTATGTTTCAGGAAATCGAAAAGAACTTGGAAATAAAGACTCTTTTTCTTTTTGCAAATAACAACTTGACTACTTTACCAAAGTGAATGCAAGAAAATAAATTCTCTTTTTTCTTTTCTTTTTTCGAACTGCTTTTAATGAGAAAAAACTGAAGTAAACCTTTTTTCTTTTCAAAGCAAGAAACAGGGACAAAGACAAAAATGAAAACAAGACTGGTAAAGACCCTAAGCCGACTACGGATCGAAGGGATTCAACCAAGAAACCAAAAGGCGGATCTAAGACTTGACAACTTGCTCAAAACCTTTTAGGGAAAACACAAGAAGACTATGAAAACAAGTAAACTAGAACCTATACCCAAGCTATGGCCACAGACAAAGACTCTGGATGATTCAAGAAATCCCTGAGAAGTCTGACTCCTATCAGGAAAGAGGAAAACTCCCTCTTTATTAAAAATACTTTCATGAAATAGAGACGCAGGATGTTGCATCAACATCATGCATATGTATGTGGGTTGTCTATTGTGCATAGTACGTATGTACGTATCCTGACCCTTAAAAGGGCGCATACACCTCCGAGTCTTTTCAAAAATAAAAGGACAAGGCAGACTTGTAGGGTAGGGAAATCTGGTATGCACCTTGTAGGTGACCATAACCCCTTTATAGAATCAATAAACTTGACTGAAACTCGAAAGGAAAATAAAAAAACTAATCAATCAACCCAAAACCCCCTAAAAAACCCTAGAGAGATCCCCAATATGGTCACCAATTCTTCTAGCAGGAAAATCCCCCCTTTAACTATACCAGGGTTTAAGATATAGATAGAGCGAATGACCGTCTAAAATTCAATGTTGTTTTTACTCTACCCTAAACATACCAAAACAAATGAAAATAAAGCAATAAGAGATAATATCGGTAATTGTTCATTTGATCCCACGTCTAGTGATGATCTCCTCAAGCTCTGTAGTTCCAAAGAATGTAAGTCTCCTCCCAAGGTTGACTTGCATCCAAAACCAGGCAAACAAGGACTACAAGCATGCTATTTCTATTCATGAGTTAGGGTTAGATATCAAATTCTATGTATAAATAAAATAAAATACACAAAACATCATCATTTGGGATAGGGAAAAGAGATTCTTTTATTCATCAAACAAAGACTGAAACTTACAATCTGTGTCGGCCACCGTTCCACGAACCTGGTCTGGGCTCCTCTTTACAATGCTCCAAGTGCACCTTCAATAGGCCTCTTCTCTCAATCTTCTGATCAACTCAAGGGAAGGGAATGGATTGAATGGAAGAAGAAGGGGCTCAAGAGGGAATGCCGAGGCAGTAACTCACAAAAGGTAGCAAATGCTTGGGAAAGGAAGGGAAGTGAAATTGGGTAGAGTTTCACTGTTCTTATGCTTATTGTTGAAATGAGACCCCAACACCTCATTTTATTAGAGTTTGGTATTTGGAAAGGTTGGTAAGAAAGGAAAAACACTATTTCTTATGGGAAGAGTCTGACAACGTTTCAGACTACGGATTTCGGGAAATTCACGTACCCAACAATTGTAGCTTTTCGATGGGAAGGTTGCGAAGAAGAGCTTCTGACAGACTTATAGAGGTCTAGCCACAGCTTGGAAAGGACGAGAAGATAAATTATTGGGATTAATCCCAATTTTAAGATAAATGGTTCGGATATAAATACTATTACAACAGTAAATTAGTAAATTTTTCCATGAAAATTCCAGATTTTGAAGGTCTTCATATTGTAGGGAATTTTTGAGGGCCTAAAAAACGTTTTTAGAAAACAAATTTTTACTTAACTGTGTGTCCTTATAGGACAAAATTTGTTTCTTCTAAAATGATAGAGCTCAGATAAATCTTTCTAGCAAGCTAAATTGTTCGCCAAACGAAGCTTGTATGAGGGAGTTACAACCAAAACAGACAAGGGTGAAATTTAGTACCAGATTTATTTTAGAGGACAAAACCCCTAGCTCAAGAGTAAGTTTGGGGCAGATGAGAAGTCCATGGAAATGCCATGGACTATAGAATTCATCCATGGAGCCATATTTGAGTTCTGGGTAACTAAAAATGTGTTGGGAGAGAAAGAGGACAAATGTAGCATGTAGGGTTGAAAAAGGGAAAATAGTCAAAACTTCTGAAGACCATAACTCTCTGCTCGGAACTCATAATTGGGAAAATAAATAGTCGATGGAAAGGTATTGAGGAGGAAAATCCATATAAAAACACAAAAAATTAATTTGAGTAGAAAATTTTGCAGTCAACTCAAAAGAAGATGATTGGTGGCATTAAAGGGCAGAAACATTTATGCGTTCTTTTGTGAATTGTGTATGTATTTATTTTCACCTAGCATAAATTGTTTGCATGCACATTTTCTACAGAATCAGAGGTTCGAAAAATAATTTTGGTTTCTATATGAGAATAAAAACAATGTAAGATTCTCGAGGGTCTTACAGTCACGAGGAATAATTCATAGGTCTACATGTCAGCATGGGGAATGCTAAGACTGAATCAAATGGAAGAAGAGACACGCAAGAGCCTGTAACTATGAGAAGCATACATAGAGAAGTGAAAATATACAAAGATGATATTGAAAGGATTATTAAGGCTCAGGAAGATATACTTTAGAGCTTGAACATGTTGTAGAAGAAATCTGGGACAAATTCTAAAGATAGTGCTAGAAAAGTGACATGATCCAAATCCCATAGCAGAATGGATGGGCATGGGAATGATAGGAAATCAATGAGTAGGAGTAGGTGCCATCATTCCCCAGAAAAATCCACTAGGATATCTCATGCTAGTTTAATGACAAAGAGAAATCCAAGTGTCTCCTCTATCAGGAGGAAGAGGAGAAGGCCCGAAGGAGACATATTGCAAGGTGAACTCATGAAGATCAAGCCACCAAATTTCAATGGTGAGCATAGGAAGGGAGAAGAGACCGAGGCTTGGATGTTGTAAATGAAGAAATATTTCCAATTGCATGATAACCCCTCTAGGTTAGAAGCAAGCATTGCAACCTACCACTTGCAAGGAAATGCAACCATGTGGTGGGACTAGCTTAAGAAATCCAAGCATCTTGATGAGAATAAGGTCTCATGGAGACAGTTCAAAGGATATTTCCAAGGGAAATATTTTTCTAAGCATTAATATGAAAGGAAGATGAAAGAGTTATTTGAATTCAACTTTGAAAGCATGGCATTGGATGAGTATGACAAGAGGTTCTTTGAATTGTTGAAGTATGTTGACTTCATAAAGGACGAGAAGATCAAAATCCAAAGTTTTTTGACTAGGTTACCCTCCTTCTACAGTGAAAAGATACAATATGATAACCCCATAACTTTGGAGGAGACATAAGGAGAGAAAGGCATATCTATGAGCAGAGCAGAGGGAGGTCAGTCTTTCAAAAGACTTGGAATGACAAGATGAAAGGAAAGAGGGAGCAAAGGAAGAAAGGTTTTAAGCCACCCTTTTACAAGAATAAATCTCAAGCAAATCAACAAGGCCAGTTAGCCCAAAATGAACACAATGCAACAGATTCTTTTGGGAAAAGGCCAAGGTAGCAACCTATACAATGTTGGGGATGTGAGGGGAATCACTTGTATAGGGTTTTTCCTCACAAAAGAGAAAGAATGAGGAATTTCCACAACATTCAAGAGGTTGAAACAATGGAAGATATGTGAGGAAGCATGCCAAGGATTTATGCATCCTTGGACAACAAGCATGCAGAGCATCAATCCCCCATGATTGAAGTGGAAGGTAAGATTGATAAGCATCCCATAGCAATTTTAATTGATTATGGAGCTACCCATAGTTACATAAACTCTAACATTATTGAAATATTTCACTTCAAAAGGATTAAGCATAACAAATCTTGGTTAGTTCAGTTAGCCACGGGGGTTAAGAGAAAGGTCAATGAGTTGGTTAAAGATTGTCTGGTAGACATGAGTAGACTCAACGCAAAGATAGATGTGAACATTATACCTTTGAGTTCATATGACTGTCTAATTGGCATGGATTGGTTGGAAAAACATCATGTCGTCCTAGACTATTACAACAAGATAATAACTTGTCTTGATGTTAAAGGGAAGAAAGGAAAGATTCAAGGCATTCTGAGAGTTGTAGTTGCTAGAGAAATTTCAACCATGCAACTGAAAAAGAGTTTTAGGAAAGGATGTGAATTTTTTGCAGCCCATATGGAAGAGATAGCTATACATAAAGTGACAAGTCTTGAATACCATCCAATCTTAAAATATTTTGAATATGTTTTTTAGAAAATCCCAATATTTCCACTAAAGAGGGACATCGATTTCTCTATTGATTTGATGACAGGAAATGCCCCAGTGTCCAAGACGCCTTACAAAATGGGCACACCAGAATTGAAAGAGATACCTATGCAACTAGAAGAATTTTTTATGAAGGGGTATATATGCCCAAGCATGACACCTTGGGGAGCCTTAATTATTTTTGTGAAGAAGAAATATGGAAGCTTAAGGTTGTGTATTGATTTCAGAAAACTGAATAATGTAACTATAAAGAAAAAATATCCTTTGCCAAGGATTGATGATTTATTTGATCAACTGAAAGGTGCAAGAATATTTTCCAATATTGACTTGAGATCAGGATATCACCAAGTGAGGATAAACGAAGAAGATATCAACAAAACAACGTTCAAAATAAGGTATGGGCATTATGAATTCACGGTAGTTACATTTGGACTATCAAATGCCCTAAATGTTTTTATGTCTCTAATGAATGCAGTGTTCAAGGAGTACCTAGACAAGTTTGTAATTGTTTTCTTAGATGATATTCTCATCTACTCTAAGTATGAAGAGGAGCATGAGGAGCATCTAAGAATGGTGCTAAATGTTTTAAGGGAGCATAAATTGTATTCCAAGTTAAGTAATTACATCTTTTATTAAAAGAAGATCCATTACTTGGGGCATATTATTTCAGCGGATGGGATAATAGTTGATCCCAAGAAGATAGAGACCATTAGAGGATGACCAATGCCAATGATCCAGATTTAGGAGTGGAACGAACTAATTAACAGACTGAATACAATAAACATAGAGATATGAAGAATAACATAGATATCCAGTGAACGATATCTTCTATTGAATAATGAAATAGGATGAAACTGTAAAACTACAAAACTGAAACACTTTCTTGAATGGTGGTAGCTGTCTCTGAGAAGAGATGTGGTTGCTATGCACATCCGCTTGAGAATAATGAATTACAATGAGGCTCTAGAGGCCTTTTTTATATTACTCATGAATTCAAAAAACCTAGACATCCAAAAACCTAACCCTAGGAGGTGAAACATCAAGAGTCATGTGGGCCCTTATGGGTAAGTTGGTACCTCAACTTCCCAGGGTCGTAACTTTTGCATACAACCTCCATTTTAGGCGCGTCATAGCCCGTTGGAAAGGTATTTAAGAGAAATACACATTCCGCCGTCAAACTTCAACTCAGTCTATAGTTTGATTGTGGCGAGCCAAAAAAACATTGTTTAGGTCTCCAAAACGGCTCTGGAAGTACAACAAGATGTGCTGACATGAAAACATACAAAATAATCCAGTTGGATTAGGTGAGAGGACATGAATATACACCTGGAATATGTGTGTGGATTCATACAACCCCATAAGTGTAGAACCCATAATTACAAAGAAGTACAGAAGAATGTGATGAACTAAAAAACAAACAAGAGGATCTAGTTAGAATAGGTGGGTGGCCACTAATAGCCAACTAGATCAATCCTACCCCCTTAGGAAGCAATGGTCTCCATTGCATTGAGTTCCCCCATTAGGTGAGGAAAATTCTGTTGGATTTGGCCCCAGGTGAGCCACTTGCCTTGGTGTAGGATTTTCCCTGCCTTGACAACCCGATAAAGCTAGATCCTCTACTAGTGAGTGACCTTGTCTTGTGTGTCCACTATTTAATCAGTGGATGCTTGTTCCATGTAGTTAGTTTTGAGCTCTGTGGGTGTCAGTTGTTCTGTGATCTCTAAGGTGTCCAATAATGGTGGAAAATATGGTCGAAGGAGGTCCACAATGAACACTAGGTGCAAGCCAAGGAAGGGTGGAGTGTTGAGCTCAAAAGAATTGCTACCCATGACCTTGGTGATAGTGTAAGGCCCATAACGAAGTGGGCAGAGATTCTGATGGGGCCTTGTGAGACGCTCATTCTGCAAATGTAACCAGACTTTGTCGCAAACCTAAAATTGGTGTGGTACCCTGTGTTGTTCATGGCATTTCTTGTACTTAGTGTTGGATTTCTGCAAAATCTCCTGGACATGTTGGTAGATGTGTTGAATCTGCTCAATGAATTTGGTTGCTTTGTCGATCATAGAATGATCATGGGAAGAGTTTGTCTGTGTGGTGGCAATAGGAAGTGCAACATCAATGGGTCCCAAGAGTTGGAATCCCAACCCCACATAAAATGGGGTATGGCCAGTGGAGCTATGGAGAGCCCTATTGTAACTGTGATGAGCATAGGGGAGAATCTCGTCCCATGTACATGGATGCTTGAAGTTGTACATACGTAGGATGTGCACAATCATCCGATTGACAAAATTAATTTGGCCATCTATTTGGGGGTCAAAAGAAATGGATTTTGTGATCTTGGTGTCCAACAGTGACCATAGACTCGGCCAAAATGTACATAGGAAATTGTTTTCACGGTCGGAGATGATGATCTGTGGTATCCCAAAGTGGACCCACACTCGTTATAAGAAGATATTTGCAGTACATGTTGCTGTGATATTCTTCTTACTCTATGTGAGGGTGGCCATCTTCGAAAACCGATCAATGACCACAAATACACAATCATTTCCTTGCTTGGTGGACGAAAATCCAGAGATGTAAGCCATTGAGATGGATTCCCAAGGCTTCTCAGAAGTAGGAAGAGGGGTGTATAAGCTTTGCTTCTTGATGGTTGGCTTGGAAATGACACATGCGATGCAAGATATGATATACTTGTTGATGTCATATCAAATTTTTGGCCAATAAAAATGTTTTTGAAGAACGATCACAGTTTCTCCATGCCAAAATGTCCTACCATCCGACTGTAGTGGGATTCCCAAATCATCTTTGCATGCTCGCTTTTAGGAACACAGAGATGGCCCAAGTGGCACAATATTCCATCCTAAATGTGAAAATCAGTGACAGATGCGCCTGTACCCAAGAGATGATAGGTGGTGGAGAAGTCCAGATATTGCTAATAAAGATGGGGCCACTAGATGCTTCATGTCCTTGGGAATGGAGCACAGTGGTGAGTGCAGCCACAGGAGGTCGACTGAGGAATTCAATGACACGATTTGAGATACTTGTCTTATACTTGATGTTGAGATGGAATTGTTGCAGGTAGGTGCAGAAATTTTGATGGTGGTCATTCTGCAATTTCCCCTATGTCTGTATGAACTATAAAGGCTTGTGATCAATGTGTATGATCGTCTCCTTTCCCAGAATGTAATGTTTCTATTGACAACAAGCTTGTACAATGGAATTCATTTCCTTGTCATAGGTGGGGTATTTTCGGAAGGTATCTGAGAGTGTCTCACTATGGTATGTCACCGGATGATCGTGTTGAGTGAGAACTATGCCCACAACATAGTCAGATGCATCACTCTCAATCTTGAATGGTTGTTTCAGACCAGGCGAGGAGAGTACTGGAGTTGAGCACAAGAAATGATTCATATCATCGAATTCTCGTCGTTGTTCCTTCCCCCACACGATCTTGGCCTTACCACTGCCCTTGGTCACCTAGCTGAGGGCCCATGCAATATGGGAGAATCCCAACATGAACCATCAGTAGAAGTTGGCTACTCCAAAAAATATCTGAAGCTTGGTTAGTGTGTTCGGGGCTGGCCAGTCACATATGACTTGGATATTAGCCAAATCAACATATACCCCATGCTCATCAACAATGTATCCCAAGTATTGGACTCTATTCATGCCAAAAGAGAATTTTTCCCAAGTTAGCATATAGCTTGTGCTGCTGCAAAGTGCTCAAAACCGGCTGAATATGCCGCATGTGCTCCTCCCATGTTCTATTGAAGATGATGATGTCTTCCAAATATACCACCACAAAGGAGTTGGTGAAGGGTCTCAATACATCCTCCATCAACCTCATGAAAGTGGCTGGTGCATTTGTTAAGCCAAAGGGAATGACTAGCCATTCAAAGAGACCTTCTTTAGATTTGAAGGCTATCTTCCATACATCAGTTGGTTCGATGGGAACCTGGTGGTAGCCAGACTTTAGGTCAATCTTGTTGAAGAAATTTTCCCCCTTGAGTTGGTCAAGAAGGTCATCAATCCTAGGAATGGGGTACTGGTTCCTGACTGTGATTTTGTTTAAGGCTCTGTAATCAATGCAGAGTTTCCAAGTCCCATCCTTCTTCTGCACCAGTAAAACTGGGCTTCCGCAAGGGGAGTGTGATGATGTTGGTTTCTGTACTCGTGAAACCCCAAACTCCGAAATCCTGAAGTGTTGGTCACTTTTCATAATTTCAGGAATTGTTGTGTGATGATGTTGGTTTCTGTACTCGTGAAACCCCGAACCCCAAAATTCCAAAATATTGGTCACTTTTCGCAAATTTCAAAAGTTGTTGTGTGGATGTTTGGCTTTTGTACTCATGAAATCCCGAACTCCGAAATCCCGAAATGCTTGTCACCTTTCACAATTTCAAGAGTTGTTGTGTGGATGTATGGCTTTTGTACTCGCAAAATCCTGAACCCCGAAGTCCCTAAATGCTGGTCACTTGTCGCATTTTTGGGGGTTGTTATGTGTTGATGTTGGCTTCTGTACTTGCGAAATCCCGAACCCCGAAGTATGGGTTCCACCTTTTATTTTCTCTTTTCGGAGGTTTGTATATGTTGATGTATGGACACTGAACTCGCGAAGTTCCGAGCCTCGAAAACCCGAAGTATGGGTCCCACCTTCCCTTTTCGCATTTTAGTGGTTTGGACATGTTGATGTTTGGGCACTTGAACTCGCAAGGTTCTGAACCCCGAAACCCTGATGTGAGGGTCCCACTTTCCTTTTCAAGATTCGATAATTGTTGTGGTTTGATGTTTTGGCTTTTGAAATCGCGGGATTCCAAACCCCGAAACTCCGAAGTACTGAGGCCACGGTCTTCCAGTTCTTTTTCTGCGTTTTCGGCAAACAGTGTGGCCCCTTTGTTTTGTGTGTTCGACATTGGAAAATTGTCGAAACCTGTTTGATCACTTTCTTTCACAAAACTATAGGAACAGGGTAGGAGTTATTGGTTATATGAACAACTCTCTAACATGATAAGGAATGGACTGCTAGAATCGATGGAGAATTTTCATTCGTGACAGAGGTAGGATAAAAGATAACAAATAACATTATGAGTCACTATGTACAGGAAGTGACAAGTACATAAATTGTTGTATTGGAAGGTTTTAATCTAGTTAAACCGATGTTTAGGGTGATGTTTTTTTTTAGTTCTACTTGCCAGGAAAACATGCACCTTTAAGTATTCGAATTTTTCATAATGAGACTGTTGTTTAATGTCATTATGGACAGAATTAAATCTTACCTTCTCTTATATTCTGAGCTTAAACGCAATGGAGTTTCATCATAGATTTTTTTTTTTATGGTGATTATGAGGTCCATTACATATGGTATCAGAGCAAAAGTTACATCACTGGGCCTGAACAGGGCCACATTAATTGCTTAGTATATATTCTGATTTATGAGAAAACTAATAAATCTTGTGGTTACAGACATAAATCCTTTTCTGTTTTGTGTTGAAAAATGGCACCTCAAGAAGGTGCAAAAATCAGGATGGAAGGGAATCTGCAGCAAGGACCTCCTGGAGATCCAAGACAGAACAGTGATGGAAGCTCACCCATAGAGGTGTTGGAAATAATGAGGAACCTTATTGTTGAACTACAGGTTTTCAAGGCCGACAATGAAAAATTGAAGAAGGCACAGCAGGAACATCAAGAGATAAATGAAGTCCTGCTGCGTAGTATAGTAATCAAGAAAAGCCCAAAAGATGATAACCCTGAGGAAGAGGTCATCAAAAGGGCCTCCAAGAATTCTGGTGCGAAAACAGAAAAAGGAGACAGTTTGTCTTAAGGGACACCTTCAGCTGAAGACAAAACCATACCAGAGAAAAAAAGAAAACAAATAGACCACCTTGAAGGAGAATTTAAAAATATTAAACCAGCTACTTTTGATGGAGAATCCAGGACGGGAGAAGAACTCGAGGCATGGTTGTTGGACATCAAAAATACTTCCAAATCTACAACTATTCCAGCAACATGAAGGTCAGAATGGCCATCTACAATCTGAAGGGGAAGGCTAGCATTTGGTGGCAGGACCTGAAATTGGCCAAGGGCCTAAAGGAGAAACAGTTGGAATGGTCCGAC